>JANBXA010000398.1:10075000-10365000 GCA_030556225.1 Cricetiscus sungorus | reverse complement strand
CACCAAATGTCAAGGTCATCCATTCAGCAAGACAAGCTAGCCAGGAAGCTCCAGGAATCTTCCTGAGTCTGCCTCCCCAGTGCTAGGATTATAGGGTCATTCCAACACATCTTTTATATGAGTTTTGAGTATCCAAACTCAGATCCTCATAGTTGCATGGCAAGCATGTCACTGACCGAGCTCTCTCTCCGTCTGAGAAAATCTGTGTTTCTGACCCATTCTCAAATGTCCCAAGATTCATTTTACTTTTCATCTAAAGCAATAGTGTATAAAAGGGACATTTTCTTGCAAGTAAGGGTTTTAAGGTAAGCTGTCTGGGTAAGAAACACCTATTACCTGACAGTGTTAACCCGATGCCAGCATCTGGGTACAGATGAGTAGACTGAAATTCTGAGGAACAGGGCACTAGTCCCAAGTTACCCAGGTACAAAGTTCTAGGTTGGAGGGCAAGAATCTGTTCCCTGGAAGGGAAATTGTCAAGATTTCCCAGGTAAGCAGTTTCCTCTGATTGGGTCCCTGCTCCCAGCAAAAGGAAATTAAGAAGACATTGAGAAATAGAAGGAACTTGAAGGAAAAAAAAACCTGGGGGTGATCTGAGATGGAACCACCATTCTCCATGGTTTAAACACTCTTCTGGTAAATGACATATACCCACTGTACACAGAAATGGCTTTCAGAAAGACATTTTCATATGGGCATATGTGTTTTGACCATATCCATCCCATGTCCTCCCCTTTGTGGTTACTGCTTCACTAGTCCCCTTCCTAGCCTCAGTCCTAATTCAGTTTCCATGCCACGTGTGCATGCTCATGCGTGGAATGATTTTATGTATTTATATAAAATCTAGGACATGTAAATGAGAGAAAACATGCTCTTTGTCTTTCTGAGTGTGGCTCATCTCAGCTAACAGGATCCAGTCCCATCCACTTTTCCTGTAAATGGCAAGTTTATCCTTCCTCACAGCTGAGTTGCTTTCTAACTTGCCACTGTCTACTGGGCCACAGGGAGCATAGCTGTGGTGCTATCTCTACCATTCTGACCTAGATTCCCTTGGGTGTATTCCCAGGAGTGGTTGCCTACCTCACTATTAAAAAGCCCTATAAAAGTTAACGTGTCCGAGAAAGGAAATTCATTTTTCAGTTCCAACTAAATACCATTTCTCTCCTCTGCTTTTTTTTTTTTTATGTTTTCTGCATCTGGCTATAGGTTTTACTGAGATATCATCTAATTTTACTCAGATTTAAGAGAGTAAGAAACAAACTTTAGCAGAAGGTCTATATTCTTGTATGACCTTAGATCCTTTGGATGTTATAACGAAGCAGCTCTTAGACTTTAACCTTTAAAAATCATTACATTTTTGTATTGTGTGTGTTTGTTGTGAGGGGGTTATGGCTTGATGCATGGCATTAAGGTGGAAGCTGGAGGGAAATTTGGGGAGTTGGTCCTTTTTTTTTTTTACCGTGCAGGGCCTGAACATCAAATTCCACTATCAGAATTGTCAGCAAATGCCTTTCCATGCTGAATCATCTGGCCAGTCTGGAGCTCGTCCTTTTGACACTCAGAAAAGAGTCACTCCCAACAGGGCAAGAGGCACACTGGGATCTTCTGATGAGAACTTGACAGTTTTCCTTTAGAACTAGACAGCTTTAAAAAGCACCACAAAAGCTGGGCAGTGGAATCACACCCTCCATCCCAACACTCTGGAGCCAGGAGTGTGAGGACAGCCTGGTCTTCAGAGCAAGTTCGGGATGGCTAGGGCTACACTGGGAAACTGTTTCAAAAACACCAGAACTCCCCCACTCCCCTAAAAAAATCACTGCAAAGTGCTCTGAGCTCTTTGTTTGCTTTTGAAGCCCTCTAACTACCATTTCTAATGCATTTTTATGGTCTGTTCACAGGATAGGATGCTATCATTGAGAGACCCCTGAACTTAATCTCAGTTATGAAATTGTGTTCTTTGGAATGTTGACTGTAGTGTTAACTTCTTCTCTCACTTCTTTTTTTTAGAGGTTAGCTTTTAATCTTGTTAGATCATGTTTAACTAAGAAACAGCAATGCATTTCATTATATTTCGAAGAATTATATGGATATAGTGACTGTCTTTTAACTGTAAAACAATTAAATGGGTTAAAGTAATTCTGCATGTTAAAGATAATTCAATTTTACAACAGTCAGTTCCCAAGTAAATGACAAATTATTCAATTTCAAAAGACCAAAAAAGAAAAAAAAAATTCTGTTCCTGAAAATGCTATAAAATTCAAGTATGGTATTAATGGTATTCTTAAATTTTTAAAAAGTAAGGCCAGGGTTAAGCATAAGATTTCACAACCTTATTCTGTTAAAGGATAGTATATGACAAATACTTAAGTAGAATCACAGCTCTATAAAATTTAATTCACGTTAGAGTAGGCATATCTAAGGATCAGAGGCAAAGAGTGCAGGAGAGGAGAGGAGGAAAGAGAGCTAAAGAAAAAGAGTTTCTCTTTCTTCTGCAGCATTCCCAAGCGGGAGGCAGACCCATCAGTCCATAAGGGAATCTGCAGAGAGAGGAAAAGTCCCTTGCTAAATCGCTTAGATCACTTTGGAACCTGGAATGGACCAAGTTTTGAGAAGAGGTGTTTTGGTGCCTTTTCTTGGTGAACTGACAAATGCCCCACACTATCGAATTAAGAAGAGAAGATTTTCTTTTGCTACATGGTTTGAGAGTATGGGCAGACATGGCAGCAGGAGTTCAAGACCACATCATATATGCAGTCAGGAAGCAGAGAGAAATGGACACTGGTGCTCAGCTGCCCTGCACTGCCTCTCTTCTCCTCCCCACCCCTCCCCTCCCCTGCCCTCCCCTCCCCTCCCCTCTCCTCTTCTCTCCTCTCCTTCCTTCCCTTGCCCATCCCTCTTCTCCACTCCCCTCCTTCCCCCATCCCCCATCCAGCACTATAGCTGGGGTAGTACCACCTTGGTACAGGATGCCTTCCTCTGTTAAACTTCTCTGGAAACTCTTTACATGATATGCCCAGAAGACTGTGTCTTAGGTGATGATGTTTAACTGTCATGGTAGGAGCAGAGGGACTGACACATTTCAAGGTTTAGAAATTGTTTTAATTGGTTCCTTTAATATTTACCTCATCAAATTCTCACAAGCCCAAAAAAATAGTAGCACTCATACTAATGATTTCTCGGATATTGGTGATTTTTTGTAGCACAATTCACCCATTAATTTACCAGAGGTGACTTGGTACATGTGCAGGATCTAGAATTAGCCTGAAAGACTTCTGGTAATTTTTTTTTCTCTTCCTGTACTCAGGATACAAGGATGAGTTTCAGACATTTGTTTTCTGTTTATGAATTATTTACACATGAGAACAGATTTCCTCCTTTGACTGTGAGGCAGCGAGGCAGATCTTGCAGGGAACTTATGGACTGTGGAAGTTTGGGAAAAGACGGACAGAGTGTGGAAAGGATCACACAGGAAGAGGGGAAGTATGACAAGCTAACAGAGGGATGAGGGAGAAGAGAAAACAGCTTGAAATACCACACATATCTCATTACCCTTTCTCCCACCCTACCTTTAAGATCTCTTCTTCCCTGTCAAGATCCCCTTTCTAGTTTCATAATGTAAGCACACACACACACACACATGCACAGATGCGTACTCACACACTCACCCACACATACATGCATGCACAAAAATTTCAATCCAGGTTCTATATAGAAAACATGCAGTATTTGTCTTTGTGAGTCTTGCTTATTTCGTCTAACATAATGGCCTCCAATTGCATCTATTTTTCCTGCATGTGTCGAGATTTTATTTTTCTTTATGGTTGTATAAAATTCCCCTGTGTATATGTACCATGCTTTCTTTATTCATTCATCTGTTGGTGGACACATAGGCTTGTTTCTTTTTTGTACCATTGTGAATACTTCAGCAAGTATTATTAATTAATAGTGACTATTAATAATAAACATGAATGCACAATGTGTGATAGGATTTAAAGTTCTTTGGGTATGTAACCAGGAATGGTACAGGTGGACTGTATGACAGTTCTGATTTTTTAAGGACTTTAGTTGAGAAACTTCCGTATTGATTTCATTTTTATCTACAACAGCACATTCCCACAGCAATGAATAAGGGTTCCTCTTTTACTGCATCCTCCCCAGAATTTGTTGGCTATTTCTTTTTTCTTGGTGACAGCTATTCTGACTAGAGTAAGATAGAATTTCAAGGCAGTTTCCATTTGCATTTTCCTATTGGCTTAGGATACGGCGCAATTCTCAAGTATTTTTGGCCTTTTGTGCTTCTACTTTTCACAGTTGCCTATTTAGTCATTTTATTGACTTTTTGTTGTCTAGCTTTGCGGTTATTTGTGCATTCTAAATACTAACTGCTGTTACATGTGTAATTAGTAAATACAAAAGTGGAAAGGAGGCATCTTGAAGGGAGGAAGGACACTGGTAGAATGGATTCAGGAGAACAGTGGAGGATGGTGGAGGAGGATCCATGAATGAGAACAAAGTCTGTGTGAACATGACACAAAAAAGAAGCCTCTTTGAATGATGTAATGACTTAAAAAATAATTAGAACAAATTCTCCTTGTGTTCCAGAAACCCATGAGCCATTGCAAAAACAACTGGGTGTCACCTTTTTATGAAAGAGGAAAGTTGGGCATAGGGAAGAAAGTTATATGTTGAAGGAGCCAAACTCAGTAGTGTAAATATTCCTTATGTGTCATCCAAAGGTTTCTGCTGTATCCCTACAATGTACCAGGCCCTGTGAAGACAAGGGTGCAATGCTAAAAATAAAGCTGAGATAATCCTGTTTGTGTGGGAATCTCCACTCTATCAAAGACAGTCTTCGAAAGGAGATGGAGATAAATAAATGTTTAACCTTAGGGGCCTCTGAAGGTTACAGCACCCCACCCGCAACCCCACCTCTGTATATGTGGAGTGGGTGAGGAACCTGTTCTGTATTTGTTTTATCTTCATAACAATACTGCTCTTATTTTACACAGGGGAAGGAGGATCAAGTCATAGACAGAGAAAGACAAATCCTTGAGTAAGCAATGGGTGACAGTCACTCAAACCTCCCTAAGTCAGGAATCAGTTATTTCAGTTTGGCTGTCACATTCGGCTGCTCTTAGTAAATCATTTAGATAAAAAGCTGACGTGGCAGTCAATGGCACAGTAAAAGTTGCAGAATGCTGTCCCCTTTAGCTCAGCTCATACTTCTCCTGTGCATAGGTTTCCTATGCTTTGTGTAAGTCAGAGAGCTGACAGACTGCATTAGGCATACCAGACAGAACCAGGCAGCCTAGGCTGTGGACTTGGCCTGTGGACTTGAGTTATGTTTTAACTTCTCATTTGCTCTGTGGAATGGAGAGCTTGGCTTACCAACTGTGTTTATTTCTGTTCAAAGCTTTGGAAATAAAAGGTTTGTGCAGATGTTTCTAGGGCACCCTATAGACTCTTCACCAATGTCTGTGGTCAGGGTAGCCACCAGAGTCAGGAGCCATGACTCACTCTAAACTGGATGTTACTGCTTCTTAAAATATTGTTTTGGTCTTAGTCTCAGGAAAGTTGCTGTGTTCCTCACAAACACTGCTAGGCAGGAAAAAGGGGTGGTGAACGTGGGTGGGATTATGTGAGCTATTTTGTGTGACCAAAGTTTGTTTTAACTAGTTTTGTTTACCTCATTCTTTTTAAGACTACCTTTGACCCCGGGAGAGTTCCAAAGTTGATTAAATATATGTGTATGGTCAGAACTTTGCATTTTATAAATTCTAAAGCTGAGTCCCTGAATGATTAAGTAGCATGACCCACATCAGTTGGCCAAGGGTGGGTGTATTTAGAACTACCTCCAGCTGTCTGAGTTAAAAGTCACAGCTCCTTTACTCTACCTCATGCAAAATCTTGGGTTGAAAACCTGAATTTCTCTTGCTGTTATAGCTTTCCCCCTGTCTTATATCCTTTTTGTATATCAATATGGTGCCTCAGCCATTTAAAATGAAATGCTGTAGCCAATTGTCCTTAGCTTTATTACCAAACATGTAGTTATATAACTAGTGATATAGTATCTTGAATGGAAATGTTCAATAGAAGAGAACATAAGACAGGTGTAGAAAAGTAACTTTGGCCTCACATATTAAAGAAATCTCATAAGACATATTAGCATGTATGAAAGAGTAGTGTATAGGCCCATTTGGCATACAAATGAAACATGGGGAAATGCTTTTACTGTAGAGTTGGGAACAATAGTGCATTTTCTAAACAGGGAAGATTTGAGGGAGATGGAGGAGATCAAATATGAAGGTTGGAGAAACATTTATGAATTATAACACCATTGGGGATGTGGCACAGTCAAAATACTAAGCTTGAATTGTCCAATAGAGCAGATGCATGCTACATGAACTACTTAGATTCTAGCCATTACAATGAAGTAGAGCATAGATAGCAATTCGGTTCATGTCATCTAAGTTATGTGTAGCTAGTGGCTGCTACACTGGACTGTACAGATATTAAAAAGATTCAGGCTTTAAGGGAGTCATCTGGGAGAGGTCTTAGAGAAGAGGAGCAGACAAGCCCATGGGCAGGGTGCATAAGGTGACTGTTGCCTTCCAAATCACATGTTGGAATTCAAACTGCCAATATGTGATAATATGACCTAAGGGAGGTGATAAAGTAAGATGGAGGATTAGCTCCATGGTAAAAGAAACTTCAGAGAGTGCCCCCATTCCCTTTTCTATAATTTTTGACAGAGGGAGAAGATGTCCATCTATGAACCTGGAAACAGGTCCCTTACCAGACACTGAACCTGCCTGGTACCTTGATCTTGAATCTCCCAGCTTCAGAACTATGGTTATTGTGTAAGTCATTATGCTGGTATTTTTGTTGTATCAAGCAGTTCAGACTTGGACTGCAATTTTTAGTAAGAAAAAGCTGCACTTGGAAAAGGGGAGTAAGAGACTTGGGCTACACTGGATTGATCCCTAGGAAGATCCTGAATTGGGTTGGACCAGGAATAAAGGTCTTGACTATCTGCTCTGTAAGCCTTTGCACAAAGAGCAAAGTGATGCCCTTCTAGGCAGAAGCATCCCTGCAATTTGGGCTGGTAGAAGCTCATTTTTGTGAAAAACAGAAAGTGTACTTTTCTTAAAACAATGGAGACAGTACAAAGACTAGTGGCTGCCAGGGCCTGGGAAGGAGAAAATGAGGTGATGACTTAAGTGGAACAAGGGGGTCGTTAGGGTATGAATTATTCTGTATGATTCAGAAATGGTGCACACCTGCTGTCATGCATGTATCCAAACCCACAGAAGGTACATCAAGGATGAATCCTAACTTGTACTGTGGTCATTATTTCCAGCATCCTACCTCTACTGACATGTCAACTGCAGTGACTGTATCACACTAATGCGAGCTGTGGATACTTAGAGGACACAGAGGTGGGGTGGAAAGGCAGACGAGGACATGCGGATCTATGCTTTCTCATTTTTAAAGGCTAAAACTGCCCTAAGTAGTCTATTAGTCACAAATGGCTTAACTGTTTTCCATCAAGAACCTTCAGGCACTCAAAGTTTACACATTTGCACAGACAGTAACATGACAGCAAGATGCAGTAATTCAGTCTCAACTGATAACCTAACATTATTACTTACAGTTGTATGAATATTTGTCAGAGAAAAAACAAACAAACAAAACTAAATAGTGTCCTTTTCTTCCAGGTGTCCACAGCACAGAGTCACTCATTTACCCTGTGAGCAGAATGTACACTGGAATGCCCTTCCCATTGTTTTCTTCCCCTGAGCTCTCTGTGCACTGCACAGATGGTAAAACTGTATATAGACCATTGTTATGAGTAATTTTTCCTGCCAATCTGGTCCCACTGCTGTGTCAGCCACAAATAACACACAGAGATGCTGTATTACATATAGAGCTGTTGGCCAGTTACTAATTTCTTATCGGCTAGATGTCTTAAATATTAACCCATTTCTATTAATCTAAGTATTTCCATGTGCTCTTATCTTACCAGAGAGAGGTGCTGGTGTTCTCTCTCCATCCTCCATCTTGAATCTCCTCCCTACCACTTCCTCTCTTCTCCTAGTCTCCTAGTCCCGCCTATCTTGCTTTTCTATTGGCCATTAACCAATAAGAGAAATATATTTACAGAATGACATCTCCCATCAGACCACACCCCTCCCCATATTACTATTGACCTATCAATGTGGTGACAATCTCTGTAGGGGATTAAGGAATGGCTAGAGAAAAGGGCTACCTCCTAATAACACTTAGCTCACAAAGAATACTATTCTGTGGAACCAAAAAAAAAAAAAAAAAAAAAAAAAAGAACCACTGTTTAGTTTCTGAGAGATGCTTAGAACTGGCATGAAGTAGATAGAAGCCCAAAGGCAAAGAGAAGCAAAGACCAGCATACCATACCTAGAAGGTCACATCTGCCAGGTTGAGTTCTCTGATCTAGAATCTGGTGTTCCTGGGGGGGGGGTCTCAGGCAGTCGGTTCCATGCAGCAGATTTGGGGAGAGGAGAAGGACTAGAGTAAGTTGCAGGGGCAGGCTGTATATATGGCACAGCCCAGAGGCTGGAGGGAAAGAGGAGAAGGGAAACACATCCCAGCAATGACTGGAATGCATCAGCTATGCAAAACAAAACTCCTGGGAAAACCAAGCTGAGTTCTGGATTGTGGTTTAAGGAACAAGCCATGGTATAAAGAGCTTTGCCTTCCAGGCCATCGGCTAGCACCCAGCCCAGGTTAGGAGTTAGCAATGTGTTTCAGATGCCATTGTGAGAGGAGTGGCTGGGGCCAGCGTAGCCTTCTAGTAATCCCGAAAAGAATCACCTGCCACAATAGGTAACCTTAGCAGCCTTCTTCACAGAACAAGTGGGAAGGGAGCTGTGAATTAGGGTACCTGCTCAAGCCCAGCCATGCAAGGGAGTCAATCCAGAAGGGCACTGAAGTCAGATGGAAAATTTCTACTATGTTCTGAATAGGCCAGGGCTCCCCAAGCTTGGTCTCTGACCACCTGCCTCTGAGTCGTCTTGGCATCTTGTTACCCACACACAATGCTGAAGTCCACGTTAGACCACGAGAGCCTGTTTCTTCAGAACGGGGTCTGAATGAGGACCATGGGGTCTGAGGACCATGGGGTCTGAGCACTATGGAGTCTGAGAACCATAGAACTGGAGGACTATGGGGTCTGGGGATTATGGGTCTGAGGATTATGGGGGATGGGATTATGGGGTCTGGGGACTATAGGGTCTGGGGATTATGGGGTCTGAAGATTATGGAGTCTGAGGACTATGGGGTCTGAGGACTATGGGGTCTGAGGACTATGGAGTCTGAGGTCTATGGGGTCTGAGGATTATGTGGTCTGAGGACTATGGAGTCTGAGGACTATGGGGTCTGAGGACTGTGTGGTCTGAGGATTATGTGGTCTGAGGATTATGGAGTCTGAGGACTATGGGGTCTGAGGACTATGTGGTCTGAGTACTATGGGGTCTGAGGACTATGGGGTCTGAGGACTATGGAGTCTGAGGACTATGGGGTCTGAGGACTATGGCGTCTGAGGATTATGTGGTCTGAGGACTATGGAGTCTGAGGACTATGGGGTCTGAGGATTATGGGGTCTGAGGATTATGGAGTCTGAGGACTATGGGGTCTGAGGACTATGTGGTCTGAGGACTATGGAGTCTGAGGATTATGGGGTCTGAGGACTATGGGGTCTGAAGATTATGGAGTCTGAGGACTATGGAGTCTGAAGATTATGGAGTCTGAGGACTATGGAGTCTGAGGACTGTGGGGTCTGAGGACTATGGAGTCTGAGGACTGTGGGGTCTGAGGACTGTGGGGTCTGAGGACTATGGGGTCTGAGGACTACGGGGTCTGAGGATTATGGAGTCTGAGGATTATGGGGTCTGAGGACTGTGGAGTCTGAGGATTATGGGGTCTGAGGATTATGTGGTCTGAGGATTATGGGGTCTGAGGATTATGGGGTCTGAGGACTATGGGGTCTGGGGATTATGGAGTCTGAAGACTATGGGGTCTGGGGACTATGGGGTCTGAGGACTATGGGGTCTGAGGACTGTGGAGTCTGAGGACTATGGGGTCTGAGGATTATGGGGTCTGAGGACTATGGGGTCTGAGGACTATGGGGTCTGAGGACTATGGGGTCTGGGGATTATGGGGTCTGAGGATTATGGGGTCTGAGGATTATGGGGTCTGAGGACTATGGGGTCTGGGGATTATGGAGTCTGAAGACTATGGGGTCTGGGGATTATGGAAGCTGGGCTGGTTAGCAGAGCCAGTCTCTCTTTGGTGGGGAAAGAGCATCAGTATCAGCTAGAGGGCTTGGTCAAGCAGACCCATCTTACTGTGTCTCATTGTAACTGGCCTGGCAGGAATGAAGATATTCTAAACAGACACTCCTTCCCTTCATTTTGGTTATCAGAGCATTGAAACAATGGACTCCAAGAAACTGGACCCTTCCCCCACTCACCCACCCATGCCTCCCAGGGATCTCATGTGTAGAGAAAGGAAGCCTAAAGCCTGGGATAGACAGAGGGGAAACTTTCTCTTAGAAAGAGATTTACAAATTGTTTGAATACCACATGGAGGAGACAATGGGTTCATGGTAGATGGAACTATATCGTTACTAGTAAGCTAAAACAACCCTGGCCCAATACTCCAGAGTTTCCAATTCAGTGCCTAGTGTAAGGTCTGAGGACCTACATTTCTGAGGAATTCCCTGGATTTACTGTTGACCCAGGAACACACTTTGGGAAACACTTGGTTTATAGTGCTTCTCTTTACCAGGTAATGTCTTAAATGCTAACATCCTACTTGCTCACACGCATCATCGAGTTGGCTGGCCCACCCTGTTACTCAGATGACTAACAACCATGACCTTTCTCTCACCTTGTTAGATAACTTGTCATTTTAAATGGACAATGCCCGAGGAAATGTCACCTCGCCAGGGTGAAATCGTGGATATTGTTCTGATTCCAAATGTTTACATTATATCATCCCTGTCCTCTTGTTTGGCAGTGACAGCAACCCGTCGTGTGACTTCCAGCTTCAAGTACTAAAACCCAGCCCTTCCTTTGCTTGCCCTAAGAGATAGTGTGCAGGGGGGGAAAATGCTTACGAAGAAAGAGGAACCTGTGGATATTCTGAAATTTAGAAAGTGTTATTTTGGGGAGGCATTCTGGGACAGGATGTCCCCACATCAGCTAGAGGAAGCCAAGCTTTTGATAAACACTATTTTGCCCTGCACAGATCAAAGGGAACCATTTATTAGAGGAAGGGATGGAAGTATTTGATGAGGTCCTTCTGCAGACACCCTGTAAACAGGATAAACCCTATCAGTGAAAGCTTAACCCACAGCCAGACCAGATCCCCAGGAACAATGGAGCAACCAGAACTGTGGGTGGCAAGGAAAGAGGTTCAGTCCTGACAAGATTTTTTTCTGCCAAGGGAATGGCCGTAAACAGGATTAGTCCTAATGAGATTATCAACAGGACCAGCAGGCCAGGGATGGAGACTTCAATGTTCTATAACGAAAAGACACAGAAATAGCTTGTAGGGTGAGAGGATTGCAATGCAAGAGGTAAGGATTTTCCTACCTAACTTCCTTCCAGCCAGGGTTGAGCTGCTCCTTAGATTAGTGGTTCTCAACCTGTAGGTCATGACCCCTTTGGGGATTTCATCTCAGACATTTACATTACAGTTCATAACAGTAGCAATATGACAGCTAGAAAGTAGCTGTCTGGGGTCACCAGACAAGGAAATAAAGGACTGTATCAGTAAGAAGGTTGAGAACCACTATCTTAGATGAAATGATGTCACAACTATTGCCTGATCCATCAAGGCCACTGCAAAACCTGGACACATTTTGTTTCAGCAGGGTGTGGGGGCAGTTGCTGCTGTCTGGGGGCATACAACAGAAACACTTTCATTGCCTGGGACATCCCTGTCCAACAAATTTCTTCAGCATCCCCGCTTCAGTTAGAGGGATGAAGAAGGAATCCAGCTATAAAGTGATACATGACAACTTGGGTGCCAAGCACAGCAACAGTTGGGTAGGAATAGGCCATCAATCCTTGGACCTCATCCTGAATGCATGTTACTAGCTTATAACTCCCAAGAAGGTAAAAATTGGAGCTTAGATTCAAGTGAAAAGAATAAAGAATATATGCATTAGCTGCAACTATGCCAAAATACATATTATAATGGTTAGCTTTAATTATCAACTTGACACAACCTAGAATTACTTGGAAATAGAGTCTCAACAATGAATTGTCTACTGTGGCTATATCTGTAGAGGACATAGCCACAGCCCAAGGCTTCTTTTGACACTAACCAGGCGACACTGCTTCTCCTTGGTTCATATGGAAGTATACTTGTTCAACACATTTATCCCAGGATGATTGCTTGGAGTACCATGCAGCTTACTCCTGGGGCAGGAGGACTTACCCCCTTGGACACAGACTGCTATTGTAACACATTTTCTTGTTCTTGGAGAACTCTTGAGCATGCATTTATTCTAGGTACAACTCTTCGTACATACTGGACCCTCGTGAAGGATTCACAAAAGCATGACAGAAGTTTCCAGTCAAATCCAGCGCTTCTGGGTTAGCTATTGATCCTGTTACATGAAAAAGAGTGTGGATACCAGAGGAAGAAAGATAGGATCTTTTTGGGGTCCCTCTTTTCTGGGTCCTGAAGCTCATCTTGACCAAGTCCATGACAAGAAGGAGTGGTCAGACATCCCCCAGGAGCTAAGACTCTGGGAGAGCACACTTTTCAAATGCTCCATGGGCAAAGAACAATGGAAGCAAGTGTGTCATTGAAAATGCCCTCTAAGTACTTGATTGACATCACTATATTTATGGAGTGAGTTTTCTTACCCTTGTAACTGTAAGACTTCCACATTCATCGTGTGGCTGTGTTGTGTATTTAGCAAGCTTCCAGAGACTTCCACAATCCTGCATCCACTGAGCCTATGGTGCCACTTGTGTGGCATCTAGCACTTTGAGAATCACCTTCAGTTCACACTTTCATTTTCCATTTTCATCTAGGTATCTGTAGCTCTTGGATTTTTGTAGTCTTCTCGAAGATGACTTTTGTACTCCTTGCTAATTTGTTGCATCCTTTGTTGAGTTCCCTCCAATTTTTGTCATGTTTTCTCTTTATTCCTCTTCTCTCTGCTTTCAAATTATACACTGAACATCTCAACTGTAGTCTCTCAATTGTGGCCCCAAATCTAACACTCAGCTCAGAAAATCCTTCCTAGTTTTTTGGAGCACAGTTCTTTGGAACTTGGGAAGGAACATGTGCCAAGCCATGTTTGAACAAAGTAATATAGGGCCCTGGATTGATGTAAGATGCAAAAATCAGCTGGTGTGAGAGGTAGCATGGGAACCCACAGGAGAAACTGAACTAAAAAAATGAGTAATCAGCTTGTGCTCTTCCTCTCTCCAATTCATGTGTGGAAACCAAACCACTTTAAGCAGTGGTGTTATGCTTTGATATTTGCTAGGATTGGATGCAACCATGAGGGAAACTCCCTCCTGCAAGGAACATTAACACTAAGCTCTACTCCCAGCCCTTGTGGCTTTTAGAAACAGCAGCCTGTGTTATAATGAGGGAACAATCAAGCAGGATACAGTTTTTAAGGACTTAGGGCCAGTTGGGGGAGGGTCAGGGGCCAGGTGCAGGGAGAGTCACTGTCATCTCACGAACTCTCTCCATGATTCTGATGGATGCAAGGTTCTTGCCTGGGTTAGTGCACTCCTTATGGAGTCAGGCTTGATTATGTATGTGCTGATTTCCAGACATGTCTTCCAGGAGGCTTTGCTAGATCCTTCTGGGGGTCTTCTTTCTCTGGGTTTGGTTGAGATTTGCTCTCGATGGTCCTATATCTGACTCATTCTTTACATTTCCATGGGTAATTTTACCTGAACCTTGGGCTTGAGGTAGTCCTTTCAGAATGATAACCCAAAATCCGCATCTCCAGATGCACACAGCAAAGTACATCTATAGATGCCCCCAGACACCCAGCTGAAGCGTGCTGCTCTGCTCTCTATGCTGGATGACAATGCCATCCTCCCATCTGCCATCCAAACAGAAACCAAGCCTTGGGTCCCTCTTAACTTCATCTACTTTCTTCCACCAGAAAGTCTATGACCACATATGACTTGATCTCCTCTCCACTGCCCATTTCTTATTTCCTCTTATCATCTCTCATCAGGACACACTAGTGGTTTCCTATTCAGCCACTTATATCCAGTGTTGCAGCCTCCTAGTTGGTCTTCCAGGCTATTCTAGAATTCTCTTTCTCAAGTGAAAAGTTGAGATTCTTAATCCACACCCCCTTCCTCTTCACTATTTGCCTTCTGACCACTTGGCATAGGTTGTTTGCTGATGTTTCCAAGTTCTACCTCAGGTTTCACTACCCATGACCAGCTCTACAACCACACCGATTCACCTATGCAGTCAGTATTTGTCCTGCCTCTTCCTTCATCCTGGACAATAGAAATGGATGTTCCTCTTTCTCTCAGTGCACCTGGTAGCTACCAAACACAGTTGAATTCTTTTTACTTTGTCTGAGGCTGCAGAGAATCAGTAGAACGTAACCAATGACAACTCTGTGTGCTGAGACTCTGGAGTTTTTCTGTAGCTTCTGGGGCTGATCGTTCATTACCTCTTTCAGAAACCAAAGGATGATCTAGTTCTTATTTTGTTCTCAGAGCCATGGACAGGAGGGAAGAAGCATCTCTGTCATATACACTCAACACATTGCTCCCCAGAAAGCCAATTGTTTGAAAGATGTTGGGCTGTATTTCCAATTTTCCAGAGGCAGATTCTATATAAGAGTGACTGTCCTCATTTCATGGACTGCAATTCTGCCTTCATTCCTCCATTGCTTTGTGACCTGGGCAAATCTTTTGACTTCTATGTTGCTCAGATCTCTCATTTGTAAAATGGGGGTAATAAACCTCAGGCCATATCTCTTAGGATTCTTATGAGTTAAACCAGTCACTGTTTATTGTGGGATTTGAAAGAGTGCCTGGCATGTGGCAAATATATGTAAGTGTCTGTGAAATCAATCAGCTTACCAATGGATCCCTATTAGTTTTGGTGTTGGGGCAGAGCCAGAGTATTGGGCTGGATAATGTAGATAGTGTACTATCTGTGTATCTAGGGCATAAAAAATTGCCATTGCTGTTATGATTCTTTTTTTATATTTGTAACTAACTTTTAAAATTAGGATACAAAGTGATGCCTTCATCTTGACAACTTCACACTTCTTACTTGTCCCTTCCCCCACCGCTGTCCCCACCAGCTGGTTCCCTTTCTTCCTTCAGTTAACCCTAACTTCTGCTTTCTTAATACAAACCATTTCATTGTGTTTTTATTTCTCACCTTCCTTATGACATCTTCCTCTGCCCTCACCCCTTTCTAGTTTATTGAACATTTATCCAAACCATTTTAAATTCAAATACATCACACACACACACACACACACACACACACACACACACACACACACACTTTCAAAGTTTCAAAGCTTGGTTCCATCTATAAGGGAAAACATTTTATTTATATTTCTGAGTCTGGCTTATTTTGCTTAGCACAAGATTTCACTTTTCTTCATGGTTGTACAAAATTCCATTCTGTATATGGAATTCTGTATATATGTTCTGTATATCCATTCATCTGTTGATGGACATGTAGGGCAGTTCTATTCCCTGCCTAGTGTGAATAGTGCAGCAACACATATGTGTGTGCAAATATCCCTGTGGTAGATATTGGAGTCCTTTGGGTATTGAAGAGCCAGCCTCCATCTTAGGATTAAAGGCCATCTTATAAAAAACAAAACAAAACTGGGTTCATTCCTGTTTATGATTAAATCTCTGTTTTTCAAGGATTGGGTTATGCCCCACCTGTAACCTTAACTACAAATGATTTTGCACTGCCTGTTCCAGGAATGGCAATCATGTCTTTGTTTCAAAAAGTTGTTTACAATCATCTTGCAACCCTACCTTTGTTTTAAAAGGCTGTATGACCACCTATGACTACCTGTTCTGACTGCCTTGTTTTGACCACCTGTTATGTTCTACTCCTCTAACCCCACCTATTTTGCCTGCCAGAATAGGGAAACCCCCTATTCCTGAGCTCATATCCGATGCTGACCCTGGAACCCTGTCTTAGTAGGGAGGCAGCCCATGTACACAAATTAAAAAAAAAAAAGTTTGTTTTATTAATTAATTAATTTTGCTAGGGTGATTTGTGCTGATGGGCTCTCTCCTTCTATCTTTAGGATTAACAGTATATGTTTAGGATTGGTATAGGTGGATTTTATGGTATTTTTATTTTTAGCTTTCCTGTGAGAATTGCATAGTGATTTCCATAGTGGCTACATTAGTTTATATTGTCACCAGTAGTGAAGAGGGGTTCTACTTTCCCCACATTCTGGTCAGCATTTGTCATTATTTGTTTTCTTTATGATACCATTCAGAGTGAGTGAGATGGAATCTCAACAAATGCTATTACTCCTGTTATCTGGTCTCATCCTATAACGAATCCACAAAGTGTGTATCATTTGCACACTTTGCTGAGAAAAACAGGATCCAGGACTAAAATGCTCAGTGCTACATAGCTTCACTTTAGCTATGGAACCAGGCTCCAGATTTGGGCTACCCACTGCCATGTGCACCCTCTCCCTGTCAAAGGACATGTTCTTTCACAGGACCAGTGTGACTTAGAAATGACTAAGAATGTTCCCATTACTTACTGGTTGGAAAGCGGTTCATATACCATATGCCACAATTCACAGGTCAGTCTGCATGCATGTTGACAACCCTTAGGAAATGAAATTGACATGATTCTCTTTTTATTTGCAGTAAACAATGAGTCTCTGTCCTCCCTTGTTCTCTCCACAGAGTCCCACTTCCCAAGCTGCTAGCTAATATTCCAGAAATGATCTGTGTAAATATGTTCTTATTACACTTTACCACAATCAGTACACTTTGGGCTGCTTTCCTTTGTTATTTAACACTTATCCAGGCATTTAAATTCAAATGCTCATTTCTTTCTTTTCCTTTCTTTTTTGGAACCATCTAGTGGCATGTTTTCAGATCAGGGTCCCAGCCTGCACCAGCAGAGCCCATGACTGCCCCATGCCTCATGCCCCATATCCTCATCTCAGGAACAGCCCTGCAGAGGGTCAGAGGGGGTCTGTGGCTATCACCTATCAGTCTGAAGAACTGACTGCCCCTGCAGACAAGGACCTCAGACTTTTTCATAAATTCACAGTTCCACTCACCCCTTTTAAACTTACTTTCTCTTATCACCTACCCCATTCCCACACACTTACTGCCTGACTCTAGGGGGCATTTCTGTATATTCTTATTTCTAGCAGGACAGAGACCTGTATTTGAAGGGAACAGGACAGTGGGTTAACACATACAGCTGACTCATTTTGACTTTTTAATGCTCTGGCTGGAACCCCACAGGTGACCTACTTCCTCTTGTGCCTTTGGCAGACAGAGGAAACAATGCCCAGAAAAGACCAGTAACTTTCCTTAAAGTTCATTGACTGCCAGTGTTAGAGACAGCATTGTCTGAAGACAATCAGGGCCAAGTGTACAAGCTACAAGGTTGTACTCAGGGGTGGGGATGACGGGAATCACACTGGAGGTGATAATGAGGACGTATATGCTAGTTTTCAGCCTACCTCCCAAGATGTAAGATTTGCCTCGATACTGAGAGGATGCTTCTCTCAGAGATAATGTGTGTATTTAGAAACATTTTAAAATACATAAAAGCATCATGTTGCCATAGTGATATCAGCTTCACTGCCCACTGTCCCAGGGCACAGTTGGGGAAAGGGAGCCACCCACGCCAGAACCTTCAGGATGTCTGTCAGCCAGGACCCCGGCCAGTGCCACTCTGTTGCATTTTTATTCATTATTATTACAGAGATCTCATTGTTAAGAACACGTTCTTTCAGTTTCCTGCTTATTGCTAAGCTGAAGAAAATATGGGCTGTTTCTCCCCTTTCTATTTGCTTTTCCAATCCTTCAGCTTCTATGGCCTTAAAAAGAAGTACATGATAGCCAAACTGATTTAAAAAGCAGGCTGTTGGCAACCTGATAGGAGACCTGGAATGTCACCAGCTAGAAAGAGGTGTAGGGTTCTCCGTTTCAACCGAGAACAGTTTTTTCCAAGCAGCAACTGGTTCATTTCCATTGAAACACCTGAAGATGCTGGGGGAGAGACATTTCCTATGCTGGTCAAAGACTGGTGGTAGTTACATACGTCAGCGGTGGAAACGGGAGCATAGAGTTTCTGTGGATTAATGTTAACTTAACTCTTAAAGTTTTTGCATTTAGATCCATGCACAATGAAAGCTGAGACTGGACCAGGCACTATGCTCAGAGGTCAAAGTTCTTATTAAAATAGAAGTTTGGTGGGCCAGATAACATCCAGCACCATTTTCTGCTTTAACATGGATGAACCTGTGTAAAGGTAACAGTTACAAGGCATGTGAACCAGCTCTGGACAGTGTGTCAGCATTGTTTGAAGAGACTCTATCATGCATGTGCTTAGGAAAGATTTATTATCTATTGTTTGGCCAGAAACCTTAAGCCTTTTGTTTGGGTGGACACAGCCAGTGTCTGTAGGAAAATACTGTACGAACACACAGGTGTAATGTTGGCTCTTTCCAAGCCTAAATGGAAGAATTTTGTGATTTAGATTGTGGAGTAGTGACTAACCTCAGAGGCTTTGGAAACTGCTTCCTCTCATCTGTTCTGCCCTCCCTTTCCACTTCCATTGAAGAGCAAGAGAATGCTAGGTTCATTCAGCCTAGCTGTTAAAATCTGGTCTTAACACCTACAACTAAAAAGTTGCTAAGTGTGTTGTCAAATAAATCTTATCTTTCAGAAGGGGAGAGCTTGCTTGTGTGTCCTCCCCTTAATTTAAAGGCTGACTTTAGTTTTAAAGTTATGCGTCTGTGGGTATGTCTGTGTGTATGAGTGCAGGTGCCTGCTGAGAGGCATGGGCTCCTCTGAAGCTGGAATTGCAGCCACTTATGAGACTCCCACATGGTGCAAAGAACAGAGCTCAGGTCCTCTGCAAGAATGG
The DNA here is from genome assembly GCA_030556225.1 of Cricetiscus sungorus. Taxonomy (NCBI): domain Eukaryota; kingdom Metazoa; phylum Chordata; class Mammalia; order Rodentia; family Cricetidae; genus Cricetiscus; species Cricetiscus sungorus. Next base: position 10,345,839 of record JANBXA010000398.1, on the reverse strand, counting down.
TATCTGTGCAACTCCCCAGCCATCTTTTCATCCTCACTCTGTTGATTTAATGTCCTATTCCCTAACTGCTATAGCAATTCCTAGTAGCTATCCTCAACAGTCCAACCCCAGATGGCTGGAACCCCCTGTTCTCCATTTGACAAGTCCCTCAGAAGTAGAGTCATGTCTTCTCACAACCCTCTGCCTCCCAAGGCAAGACAGCATTAGGCAAAGTTTGGTTCATATCTTCTCTCTTTGTAGCATCTCTGATGATGTTGTCTTCCTCCTTGTCTCCTGACCCCATATCTTCTCGGTATGGCCTCTCCATCCAGAGCCCTAGCTGACCACCCAAGGCCATCCCTGTCACACTCCACTGGGCCACAGGTATGGATACTTACTACCCTTAGAGCCATGCCAGGGGCTCAAATCACCATGTCTTCCTCAGCATGGTCCTCCTTGCCCCGTTTTCTTTTCTTTCTTTCTTTTTAAAAAAATTTATCTATTTAACTTTATTTCATGTGCATTGGTGTGAAGGTGTCACATTCCTTGGAAGTGGATTTATGGACAGGTGTGAACTGCCATGTGGGTGCTGGGAAGTGAACCTGGGCCCTAGTGGTCTCTGTCTTAATCCCAAGAGAAGAGCAGTACAGCCAGAGCTAATACCCTGTGGCCTGGCCATCTGCTCAGTGGGGTGTCCCCAAAGAATTGACATTACCCTTCTTAGTCTTTTTGACATATCTTTTAGGACAGCCAGCCTCCAGAAGGACACTCAGTTACTTTTGTAGTCATGCTAGGTCATCTATAAAAACAGGACTCAGTGCTTTGGGTCAGAGTTTTCCTATCTTGAACTGGGATTGAGTCTAAAACAATATTTACTAAAACCAGGAACAGAGAACAAATAAACAGTTAAAGCTATAATCAAGAAATTTATGCTAGCCACTTAATTTAGAAAAAAACAAAAGGTGCTTCTTTTATTCCTTTAGAAAGACAAAATAATCCCATTTTGAAGCCTTGAGGTGACTTATGTCTTGTGAAAAATAATGGGATAGTGTAATAAATCATAAATTGCATCTCCATGAAATATGATCATCCTAATTCTGCCTGTTGACTCCCTGTTCCCAAACAATGGAGGCTTCACAAGGCAAAATTAATTAAATCTGGCATTGACCTTGCCATCATTCTCCACTTTGACGGATGAAACCAACAAAGCAAAATTCCTCTCCGCTGTCTAAGAATCTCTTCTCCTTGAATACCTTCCCCACAAACACACACATCTCCCCCTACAGTGAAGAAAGCTTGGGATTTACACCTGAGCATCCTGTATTGTAGTCTTCCTATAATACTTCTTTAGAAGGTTTTTAACTTCCTTCATGTGTAACATTTTAACTCCCCTAGGCTGTTTCTCCATCAGTAGTTTGAAGAGGTCCCAGTGGAGTATGTAAGTTCTTTCCCATTTAGGAACTAACAAGCAGGTAGGTCACCTATCTGACACCCTTTCACAATGGTATAAACATCTCCATTCACAGTTACTGAGCACTCTGCAAAAGAAAATAGTGCTATGCAGTCATCCAAAAACTGATGAGAAGATAATATTGAAAAGATTATCACTTAGATGGGGATATACATGGTTACCTCAGATAATTCACAAGTGCCAGCTAGCATGTAATCCTGTCAGTAAACATTATTTTGGTGACCTGTCAAATGGAATGAGCCTGTATCACAAGTAATGGTCTTGATATATCTAGGAAAAAAACAGACATATCTTTCTGTATATGAACACAGTAAAACACTACATTCACACTTTGGTTCATGGTGTGTTTTAAGTCAGGACTCCTTTTTTTTTTTTTTTTAAGGGAGACCCTGAATTTTCTGAGCTCAGGCCTTATAAGACCTGACTTTGGCCATTGTGGGGGGAAACTAAAGAGTTAGAAAATAGAAATAAAATACAACAATGCCTTGACATTCTGAGTTGTGAGTGATGGGAACCATAGCCAGACTTTTAACTTCTGAGTCCTCTCATCTTACCCAAAAGTTACTTCTTAACCAATCACACACTCCTTAAACAAAATCCTGGTGACAAACGACACCCAAGAAGTGGGTTAAAGCAAAGAAAACAGAGTTTAGCTGCCACAAGCTCACTCTTAGAAACAGAGTACCTGCCAGGCCACCCACTGGCGGGACTGGCATAGGCAACCAAAAGAATATCCAGCTGATGAACAGATTGAAAAACAGGGAGAAGGAATAAAAAAGATAAACTGACTCATCACAGAAGCCAAAGGACACAGAGTGAAATGGGAGTGTGATGCCCTTGTTTAAACAATGTGAAAATTTTCATGGCAATGACATGGGATCACAGGAACTCTTGAAGCACAAAGTCAGGCCTAAGGAGAGGAGGAGGAATATGGGGAGGGTGCTGATGGTTACTGTCCATGAACTCTATTCCAGATACACTCACAGGAGACAATCTCTGGGAGAAAACTAGGATCAATAGTTCACAGATTAGAAAAAAAAATCTCAGAAAGGCTAGGTTGTTTATATAAAAATGTACAATAGTAAGTTTGTGTGTGCTGAAATGGAGAAGCAAGGGGGGTGGAGAAAGGGAGGAGCCAAGAAGTTAGAATCAGGAACATAGGCTTCCAGACTACACTTATTAGGTAAAACCAAAATGTCAAAAAGGTCTCATTACTATTATAGTGAACCACAATTGAGGCCATGAATATGAACTAAAAAATACCTTTGTCTTTTGTCATTTCCTTGAACCGTTTTAGCCCTGTGTTTCTAAAGGTAGGTCTTTATTACTACAAAACCAGGCTCATTTGGAAACTTGTAGACTCTGTTCTTGTATCTAGCTACTGTGGTTGGCATGGGGTTAAATGACTACTTCTCTGTTTATAATTTATTTATATGAGAAGTGAAATGCCAAGTTCACACTGGGTGAAACAAACTGTTCTTTATAAGCATACAAATGTTTGCTGCCCATGTGTCCAAAAAGATCAAACCAGTGACAAGAAATATCTCTTCTACATGGTCTGTTCAGCAGTTGGAAGGAAATAATGGTCAAATCTAAACTCAACCAAATGCAACTTTAAAAATTTCACAGAAGACACGAAGTGAAGGGATTTTTTTTTCTACCCACCTGACCAACCTGATCACTATGGACACCAACATTATAAACTGAGGGGGAGAAGTAGTTCTAATTCTGGATTGAAATTTTCTGTATTTTTCCAGGTGTCGTTAGCATCATCATATTTTCATAGGCTTACTTGCATCTGTAAAGCATAACTAAGAATCATCTGATAGGCTAAGGATATGGTTCCATTGGAAAAGTACTAACCCATCAGGCATGAAACTCCAGGTTCTATCCTTAGCAGTACATAAAGCTGGTGTAGTGGTGTTCACCTGTCACCCCAGCATTTGGGAGGTAGAGGTGGAAGGATCAGGAGTTTGAGGCTGGCTTTGTCTATATGAGATTCTGTCTAAAATAAAACAACCCTTTGATTTAGAAGGAAACTATTTTATTTTATAGAACAGTGATAAATCTACACTTATGCTTACATGATCCCCAAATGTCTCAGCTCCATGAACCTATGTGGTGCCCTAATAAGTAGGGCAGCAGCATATCTGTACACTCTGGGCTCTGGAGGCGATGGCAGAAGTGTGACTTTGAAAGTACTTGTGGATCTGTCATTATTGATGGTTACCAAGGAGACAAGGTCTTAGATCAAGACAAGGAATTGGAGTTGAGCCCACAGTTTGACTGTGCCAGCCCAATGGCCTGAAGCTGGCAGAACAGGTTTGGTTCCTATTTCCATCTACCCACATGAAACTGGGAGGAGACTTTGTGGGATCTTGCTTCGGGTATCTTTCATGAGAAGAGAGGAAATAGAAACTGGTATCCTTTCTTTCACTTCTCTCTCTCTCTCTCTCTCTCTCTCTCTCTCTCTCTGCCTCTCTGCCCCCCTTCCATATAAATAAATAGTTGAAAACTCTGAAACCACATTGCCCTGTGATAGGATACAGTCCCCTATCAATATAGAAACAGTGTGCATGTCAAATGCCTGATCCTAAACCCAGAATTGAAGTGATTGTCACAGCTGTAGCCTTACTCTAAACTTCAGCTAAGATCTCCCTCCTAATCTCAGAGAAAGGGAAAACTTAGCATTTCTTCAGCAAATGTCAGAACATGTGATAAAGCCAATGCTATTCCAGTAACTATGACTTTAACCATACACAATACAGGTGGGTTTGCTGACTTCACCATAGGGAGGGAAACAATGGATGAATATTTGTCATTGTTACAAAAGATGGGGCCAAAGTATCATTTTCACATCTGTTTCTGTAGACCAATGATTTTCAACCTTCCTAATGCTGCAACTTTTTAATATAGTTTCTCATGTTGTGATGATCCCCAAACATATTTTTTGTTGCTACTTCATAATTGTAATTTTGCTTTTATTATGAATCATAATGCAAGTGTCTGTAGTTTTGGATGGTCTTAGGCAACTGCTGTGAAAGGTTCATTCAGCCACAAGGTGTCATGATCCACAGGTTGAGAACTACTGCTGTAGGCTGTCACTACCAATGTCAGTAACATATGTAACAAAGGTATGGCACCCAGCACACCTGCCACCTCTATTTCAGTGGGGGGATCACACCAAGTTTAAAACCAGTGGTTTGGTTCAAATCTTGCCTCTACCAATTCATCACTATACCATCTTCTCAGCCTCACTTTTCCATCTGTAAAGGGAAGCCTACCCTCTGCAATCAATGCTGGCTTCCCCTCAGTGGCACTGCTGTCCTTCCTTCTAACAATATTGTGATTTTGTCCTGTTCAGGGATGTTTACAGTTGGAGACACTCATTTCCCAGACCAGTAAGTCATGTGACCCAATTTTGGCAAATAAAGTATATATAAGTACATATCATGGAGTTGGGTTACACCTAGAGAGACAGAGTCAATTAACATGTGCTTTGCTTTTCACCTTCCATCCTGCCTGGAAATAGGCAGAATGGCCAGGCATGCCATAGAGCTAAGGCCTGCTCTGCAAGCATCCACATATAATGCACTGCCCATTGCTGTCACATCCATTGTTACATGACAAAAAGAAGAATCCTTATCAATTAAATTGCACACATGCAACCAAAAGCAAACTTCTTAAAGGGCTTCCTAACGAAGCTGGCATGAAGAATTTATGAGTTGCAAAGTACTCAGTACACAACGTAATCATGATTTATACTAACTTACCACTATTAGTACAGCCATGTTAGCTTTCTATTACTGTGACAAAACACCTGAGGACATCAGCTTTGAGGGAGAAAGGTTTATTTGAGTTCATACTTTCTGGTACTTCTGTTTATAGGCATTTGACCCAGTATCTCTGGGCCAGGGATAGACTGTACATCATGGCAGAAATGTGTTATGGGGAACACTATTCACCTTCTGAGACTAGGAAGTAGAAAGAATGAGAGCAAGAGGTCTGGGACAAAATACACCTTTCAAAAATATGTCCTCATGATTGACATCTTCCAATAAGCTCTACCCTCCTGGTCTCTAACACTTCCCAACAGTGCATCAAGCCATGAGTTCAGTGGTGAACTAATCCATTGATGAAGGTAGAGCCCTCATGATTCAACCATCCCTGATCATGGTTAGACTGGGAGCTGAAGACATGAGCCATTGTGGGGGCATCTCTAATTCAAATTATAGTGTAGAATGAAGCAGAGGGATATCCACATCTTTAGAAGCACAATCTCCTGTTAGGGTGGGAATGTCTCCTGGGGTGTGACACTGTGAACCAGCTGACCTGGCCTTTAGGCTGTGCCCTCTTCCTGCATTTCCTCTTCTTGACCTCAGGAAGACCTTCAGTGTTCTACTTCCTCAGTGGCTGCAAACATCCTGCCCTTTATCTTGCCTTCTGGATGCCCTTGGCTGAATCCTCCTTCAACCTCATTCCAGAACCCAAACAATTCTGAATCGCATTAGCAATTTGGTTTGTTTTTACTGTATTTCATGGAGGATACTAACAAAACTCTTAAAGAAACCAGATGTGGCACTTGACAGAGGTTCATGGTCCAGAAACCCATCTAGAAATTAAATTTACAACTAAGGTCCTCCCTAATAATTTCTACATTCAACTGTCAAGAGTAGCAGTGTTCCTGGGAATAGGTAGATTCTTCACACACTCACAGCACTGAAACAAGCAAGATAGTAACATGCATATATGTATATGTATATATGTATGTATGTATGCATGTATGTATTCACACACATACATATATGTGTATATGTAGATATAACATGATGCACACACAAATATATGTGTATGTATTCTCATTTGCAGTCTATTGTTGTGATACACACCATGAGCAAAAGCAATTTTTGTTGTTGTTGTTTTGTTTTTGGCTTACAGGTTCTGAGTCCATCATCAAGGGAAGTCAGCTGGAACCTGAAGGCAGTAACTGAAGTAGATGCCATGGAGCAACCCTGCTTACTGACTTGTTCTTTTGGCTTACTCAGACCATTTTTCTGTAACCTATCAATAGACAGTAGATGAAATGAGGCTTGAAGTAAGACCAAGACCAATAGCATGGCATGGTGCAAAAAGGATGAGAGTACAAATGAACAAAACTTCAGAGTATGAAGTTTGTATACTTATCAGGCTGTTGTCTGATGGTTTTACATGTGTGTGTGTGTGTGTATATATATGTACTGGTTAGTGTGTGTACATGGCAGAATCCAGCAGAGGTACTGCTCACAATGGGCTGGGGCCTCCTACATCAACTATCAATCAAAAAAAAAATGTTCCATAGTCCTGCTTGTAGGCCAACTTTATGAAGCCATTTCTAAATCTAGGTTCCCTATTCCCAGGTAACTATAAAGGTATAAAGGTATAAAGATGAAAAAAAAAACCAGTACATTTAATGTGATGTGATGTGTGTGTGTGTGTCTGTGTGTAATATTTTTGTCTTAACTCTATTTAGTGGTGAATTCATTTTTGTCTGTATCAATAGTCCATTTCTCATTACTAGATAGGAGTGTACTGAATGCATACACTATGGGTTATTTTTAACCCTCTATGAAACTGTCATACTATATTCTAAAATGGTGGTTCCACTTTATAATCCTAGGAGCACTGTATGAGAATTCTAGTTATTCCCATTTATTTTGAGCTTTCTCGTTGGTTCTAGTGGCCTATTTATCTGTTTGCCAACACAAAATGTTGCATCACTATAGGTTTATACTAAATCTTGGAATCAGTTACCATATCCTCAACTTTTTAAGTTATTTTGATTTTCATTTGTTCATTTTCTGCTTTCTCAAGGTGGAAGTAAAGATATATAATTTAAATTTTTTTCCCAGAAAAATTCTTTTAAAACCTGAATCAACACATCCTTCACATTTGATCAGCTCTTTTAATAGTTTATTCTTTACACAGTTCTCTTCTCTCCTCTTTCATTTTTGAGACAGGGTCTCACTCTATATTCCAGGCTAGCCTGGAACTCAGTTTGTAGCTCAAGTTGCTCTCCTGCCTCAACTACCCTCCCAAGTGCTGGGATTAAAGGAGTAAGAAACCGTGCCCAGTTTCAACATATAATACGTTCTAACACTTTTGGTTTCATCCTTGACTCATGTGTGTTACATAATTTCATAAATTCTTTGTATGTGTTACATAATTTCCAAATTTGGGGATTTTTACAATGGTATTCTATCACTGACTAGTGTTTTTAATATAATTCCATTATGATCATGAAATATGCAGTTTGTGGAGACTATTTTTGTGGCCAAGCGTTTTGTAGGCTAACTTGGATAAATGTTCTGTTTGCACTTGAAAAAAATCCCATTCTGTTGGTAAACAAAAAGTGTTCTATCAGTGTCACTGAAGTCAACCTGGTTGGTACATCCTTTAAATTTCCTCAGAGTCTTCTGACTGCTTACTCTACCAGTTACTGACTTAGGAAGACTGAACTCCAGTGAGTTTATCCTATTTTCTTTGGATTTTGTAAACTTTAGCTTTATGTGTTTTCTAATGTACTTATTAGGTGTGTAAGAGTTTTGATTATGTCTTTTTGGTAAATTGTCTTACTTATCGTTCTGAGACCTCCTTGTCTAACATCATATTTTTACCCTAAATCTACTCTTTGTCTGATATTAAAGTGTACACCATAAATTTCTTTTGTAATTGGTATACCCTTTTCAACTCTTTATGCACCTGATTTTGCTATAAGAAAAAATGTAGTTGAATCATCTGAAAATCTTGTTCCCTGTGCTCTTCCTCTCCTCTTCCATATCTCACACTTCCGGTGTGTGTGTGTGAGTGTGTGTGTGTGTGTTTGTGTGTGTGTGTTTGTGTGTGTGTGTGTGTGTGTGTGTGTGTTTCACTACATGTCAGCCTATGTGAAGGTCAAAGGTTGATGTTGACATCAGGATGCCTTCTTCAATTGTTTCTTTGGATGGAGTCTGTCACTGAGCCTAAAGCTCCCCAGCTAGATTGGCTAGTGATCCCATAGATTTGCTGTCTTTATGGTCCAAGAACTTGCATTATTCTTGGTATATTTTTTTTATTTTTTTTATGTACCTGGCATTACAATTCTCACCTGTTTAGATGCTAAATATTTTTGTATTCCCTTAGATATGTTCTGAGTTTATTCTCTAGTGTTATGAGGAAACAACTTGGTATTTTGAATATGATTTTAGTATTTGTTAGGTGGGATTAGAAGTGTTCAAAATTCAGTAACAAGAGATAATTGTTCTCCACTATTGCAGAGAGACCTATATGTTGCTCCACGTAAATCCTTATAATCAGGACTGCTTCAGTATATTTTGTAAGAGCAGCCACGATGTCTGACCATCTGTGAGAAGAATATTACTACTTCCCCAGCCTGTAGCAATACCGCATACCTGCTCTTCTCTGTTGCATAACTCACCCAAAAGGGAATTCTTTCTGAGGTTTGTGCTCTATGGTTCACTCCAGTACTCTTTCCTGAAAACGCTAGCCACCTAGCTCTGCCCCCTCTTCTAGATCCTTTCTGTTGAGTTGGGATGGTTGCCTCACTGTTTCCTGTCCCACTGACAATGACTTGCTTGATGATGAGTGTTTGTGGACTGGGTTTAAGGTTTAGGATTGTTTTAGCAATGAAGGTAATTGTAGTTTTGTCATGCCCTCCCATCTGGAAATAGAAGTCTGGTGTGCACATGCCAGATGTTTATTCTTCCTTTTCCCTTAGAATATGTGGGTAAAGGAGTACCCTAGGCATATGGAGGTGCATTAGAGGAAAAGGAAAGAATCTGCTTCCAGTCCATGCTTAGGAGCTCATTTTCACAACCCCACCCATATATTATTTCTCTAAAACTCCGTTTTTCACCCTGTCATTGGATTTCTGTCACAGGCTGTCCTCTCATGGCTTTGAGGTCCCAGATATGCTCAAATCTTTTGCTTAGAGTTTATAACCTAACCGGGGTAAAGCCAGATTGTGGTATCATTGTCTTAGATGCTGCTCTTTCTTGCCCCCTGTCTGTGAGGCTCAATGAAGAAGCCGACTCACCCTGGTGGTTAGACCCCACCATTTGTTACTGTTCACCAGGGCCATTAAGATGTCAGTGGCAGCTGTGTATAAATCTTTCTTTCTGGCTGTGAAAAGAATACTGATCAGTTTGTAGGAGAATCCAATTAGCTTTCCCTCTTCTCGTTCAATTTTTTAATGCAACCATGTTAATGTGGATGTTACTAGTGATTTGTGGTAATAGCATTCCTTTACCTTCTCATGTAACTAGACACCTTCCCTTTGAGGTCAAAGTACAGCAAGAACTGCCTTGTTCATAATTTTCATTCTCTTTCATTTCCTGTTGTAATATTTTTGTGATGGTTTTAGTCTTTCACTTTTAATCATATTTAACTGCATCCACTCTCAGGCTGACTTAGTGCATTCTTAATGTCAGACTGTACAAAGCATGTTTCCTGGAAGGACCATTCTTCATTATCCAGAAAGGACAGGAAGTGTTCCCTGTAGGCACTCTGAGAACCATGTCCCCCATGGCCAGAGGGGGTTGGGGGGGGAGGGGGTTGGATTGCACCAAGTTATATAACCCAGAAAGTTCATCAAGTGCTTCAGGCAGGCCAAAGGGAGAGTATTAACTTAAAAACAGCTTGGAAATTTCTGGAAGGGTGACAGCATATTGATAAGCATGCCTGATTACACATTTTTTTTTTCTGCCCAGGAATTTATCATGAACCCTGACATTGTGTTAATAATATACTACTTCTACCAGCCATGCAGATAAGTACAAAACATTTACCAGAAAAATAATGCAGCAGTGTGGGAACTATCATTCTCCTAAAGATCGAAAGAGGATTCCCAAGCCACCCCCAGCAGAGAGAAGCTGCTGAGTCTGGACACAAGAGGAAGCATGTTGGGGCTCCAGGCATCTGATGCAGTTACTCCTTTGGTTACAGCGTGCACCCTAAACTAGGCAGTGGTAGAGCACAACTTTAGTCCACACACTCAGGAGGCAGAGGAAGGTCAATTTCAGGCCAGCCTAGTCTACAGAATGAGTTCCAGGATAGGCTCCAAAGCTACAGAGAAATCCTGTCACAGAAAAAAAAAAAAAAAAAAAAAACCACAAAACAGAACAAACAAACAAAACTATTCCCTGGACCCTGATTATCTTGGTACAAACCCCAATTCTGTTACTTCCTAGCTCTGTGAATTTGGACAAATTACTCAACCTGCCTATGCCTTGATCTTCGCTCCTATAAAATTGAGAACTTGAAGGGTAGACTTTCTGGATTGTTTTCCTACAGCAAAGCACTTAAAAATTAGTTAACTAACAGAAACTATGTTCCTAACTCATACTTATGTAACTGCTTAACTGCTGTTGTTATCACTCTTTCAACTGTAAGCTTTAGGAAGTCTAAACAGTCTAAGCAGTGAAGTATCTCATCATTATTTTGTGCGGGGTGGGGGTGTCTGTCCCTGAGATGTACAGTGTCTACCCTGTAGATGGAAGCTCACGCTGAACTGCAAGCTTGCTGTTTAGGCTAGCCTGGCTGGCTCTGAATTCATGGGATCCACTTGTTTCTACCTTCCAGTGCTGGGATTACAGACGCAAGCAGGTGCACACCACTCTTTTTGATGTGGGTGCTTGGGATTAGAACTTGGGGCCATATGTTCCCGGAGCAAGTGGTCTTATATACTGAGTCATCTCCCCAGCCCTTTGATCACAATTTTTTGTGATTAAAAATTCAGAGTTCATATGTTGATGATAAACTTGGAAGTACCATAAAACAAAGACACAACCAACAACAACAGCAAAAAACCCCTAAGTCTGCAGCCACCGCATTCATTTTAAGACCACTAATTTCATGTAAGATAATATTTTGGTTAAGTTAGATTAAGTAAAATATACTAAAATTATTTTATCACATTTCCTTTACTTTTAAAATACAGCTACTAGAATTTTTTAAATTATATGTGTTTTCTATCATTGGACAACCCCAGGCAAGATTACAGGGAATTTAATTTGGTGATTAAAATGCCTGAATTTTATACTGAAGAAACTAATGGCAACCTGCAAAAGAAGAAATGGGACATGATTTACATAATGCATATTACATATGTATAAATTCAAAGTATTTTCCTGGCAGCTATGTAGGAAATGGATTGGGAAGAGAAAGACCTGAGTCTCTGGGGAGCTCAAGTGGTTGAAGAAATATAGGCAAGAAAATTTTCTGTCTAAATTGAGGATAGCAACATGTATTGATGGACATATTTCCCAGCAAGTAAAGGCAAAGGTAGCAATATTGACTCCTGTAGACTGTAGAGCTGGGTGGGTTTACTGCAAGAGTCCTGGGAACTGAATGCAGTTTATATGTTATATTGGTTGACCTCGTATCCCTACAATAACTGAGGTGGGAAGTCTAAAAAAGAAACTTAGTTTTGTTTTCTTTTTGTTTCTCCTATAGATTTAATTATTTATTAGGTAGTGATTTATGTTCCAAAATATTTAGCCTCAGAGTGGCAAGGAGTAAAACTGATCCAATATAAGAGATATTTTAAATACAGTTTTGTATATTTTAATGACTAGCTAAGATTAAGACAGAGAACTTGACACATGCCTTTAATATAAGTACTCCAGAGACATAGACAGATTTCTATAAATTCAAGGCCATATGGTTTACAAAATAGTGTCTATCAATGACAGTCAGAGTGGTATAATGAGACTGCACAAAGAAGAGGGCAGGAGGAAGGGGGGGAGGAGAACAGACAGATGGTCCAACACCCAGGTTGAGGATATGTACCAGTGACCTACAGACTTCCTGTAAGGTCTATGTTATCTCTCACAACATCTCCCACCAGCACCCCAGAGATCAAACTTTCACATATGGACCACAGCAGGTATCCACATAAGTCATATAAGTCCTTTTCATGAAGCTACTTCTAATTCCTTCAACCCAATCAACTGGATGTAGAGCATTTCACAGCAAATAAATAGTACTTCTAGTAGAGAATGTGCACTAGCTTATTCCTTCCCAAATTCAATCCTCAAGTTAAAAACATAAAATAAAGGGTAAACTAACTCTCTCTCTCTCTCTCTCTCTCTCTCTCTCTCTCTCTCTCTCTCTCTCTCTCTCTCTCTCTCTCTCTCTGGGTATGGGTATGTAGTTCAGGTTGGACTTGAACTTGCTGTGTAGCTCAAGGTAACCTCAAACCTCTGCACAATCCTCCTGTCTCAGCATCCCTGCCATCTCTTTCTCTTTTGAAACAACAGAGTGGGCACATTCCAGTGGTTTCACCATCATCTGGTAAACATTAGCAGTCCTGTCTTGGTACACAAAGAGCTTCCAGAAGCCACAGTATTTTTCTTCACATGGAGACAAGAGTGGCTTTTCATCCCTAGAACACACTCCTCTTTCCATTCCCTGGAAAGAACTTGTTCTGCACACAGACTCAGCTGGGTCTGGACTCTACTTCGGTAACTTCCCAATGCTAAGTCTGAGAGTGTGAATTCCTAATCAATATGTGTAGAATTCATGAAGTTTGCTCAACTCCTCTGGACCTCCATTTGAAAACCATAAGGAGATGGTTTCTCCTATAAGAAGTTATTCCCTGATGGGATAATCTTGGATACATCCCAGCTGGCTCTCAGTTGCTGTTGCTCAGTAATTGATAGCATGGGTTATCATTTGGAATAAAACAAACAGGGCAAAACTACTTGTGGTACATTTCAATGACTCCTGGGGTCCATGATGCCTTCAGACATTGGCTGTGCATATTTCCAGGGAAATGGAGACATGGCTAAGATTCAGTCTTGAATCTTGATTTATTCTAAACCCAGGACTTCTGCCATGAACACAACCTTCAGCCTTCTCTCCAGCGGGCCTCTAGGCAGGGTGATGGCACCACTAACAACAGTGGCCTTTGTTAATCACCTCTTTTTACTTCATGACCCTAGGGGAGAAATCTTAAAACCTCAACATGTAATAGGAGTTAGCAGGAGAGATGTGGTCCAGAACAAAGACCTTGGTTTTCCATATACTGAGTGACCATCCCCAGGTTTTCCAGTAGAATGGCTCACTGATTTTGTTAGCTGACATCACCACTCTTCCTGTGTTCCTTGGCATTCGTACAAGGAACAGTTTCAAAGTTTGGTGCTTTTTCACCCTCACAGCTTATAGAAATGTTTGTCTTTTAGACCAGTGCAGCTCTTCTCCTCAAACATTTTATGAGGAACAAATTCTCACCCTCTGGCCAGGAGAGAACACCAAAAAGTCATTATGCAGATGAAATGGCCAAGAACTGAAAAGCCTACCCACATGAGGACACACTTTGGTGACACCTTGGAAGCTCTGAACATTCCATGTACCAAAGCAGAGAGGCAAACAGACTTTCTGCATCTTCCTATGCCTGGCCCATGGGAAGATAGCTAGAATCTTTATTCCACAACCCTTAGCATTTGAAAGAGGGACACAATGCCTTCAAATCAATGAAAATTGCTAAGGACTTAACTACATATTGACTATATGTATGCAGAAGTTTCTGGGAAGGGAAACCAGTGTATCCTGATGATGCTGAAAGGGTCTGTATGAAGACAAGAGGTGATGGAGGACCAGTTGATATTTTATCAGGAAACTGAATAAAGGGAAGGCATTGGGAAGTGATGACACCTTGATTGAGGAGAGTGGGGGGTGGGGAGAGAGAAAAAAGAAGAAAGGAGAGAGGGGGGAGGGGACAGAGTGAATAGATGAATATGAATGTGTGTGAAAGTCAAGGAGTTGCTGGTGATCAAGATACACTCAATTAAGTGATAATCAAGTCACTCAGAATCTTTTCTCTCATATTGCATTTCCCACAATCCCCTGCTTCATTTTCCTCCGCCTCCAATCCCCACCAGCGAATTCTCTCTTGCTACATTGAAAAGTCTCTTTTCTCCTCCCTGTATCCAGAGACTCAATCGATACAGCATTCATATAACCTCTGAAGTTCCTCACATGGATTCACTTCCGAGAAGACCAGATCCTGAGTTCCCAGCACAAGGCTGCTTGGTAAATATTATGCAGTGGCTGAAAATGGGTGATTTCCCTCAGAGGCAAGGCTCCGAGAAAACTAAAGAATTCCATGACTGTCATTCTGGCATCATAAAGAGAAAAACACGAGGAACCAAAATGTTGGTAGGGACTGTAGAGAAATCCTTGAGGAGACTAAAGGCCTGAGATTGTGGTGTCCTCAGTAAGTTCCAGTTTTTGTCTTTTGTCTTTCTTTCCTTTCTACCCTCCACCCCTTCTTCAGAAATTTCCACAAATGAATCCATTCACAAAGAGAAAGGCAAGTTGACTACAGCACCTTTCACAAAACAGAGGCCTTTGAAAACATTGGTCTGGATTGATGCCCATGTCCCCAGTCCTGTCCCTGAATCACTCCCTATAATTTGTTCAGCTTGATTCTAGCCTGAGCGTCCAGGCAGTGGGTACCCACAGTCCCTCCTCAGCCATGAAAGAAAGACAGCCTTCCTCCTCGCCTCCTCTTGCCACTCTGAGGTGGCTGGCTTGCTGCCTGGCTATGCCAGAAAGCGGCGTGACCACCAGCAGCTACTGTGGTCAGCACAGGAAGAAAATCTCTGGTGTTCACAGTGAAACTGTGACTTGAGAAACACTGGCGAGTGAAGGCTGACTAGAATAGCAGCAGAAAGTGCACTCTCTGACTCTGCTCCTCCCCAGAATAGGCCCCTGAAGAACCTCAGAGATAATCATGGTGGTGACAGCTGGGCTTGGCACAGCCTCACTCATTGAGTAAGGGCCAGAGAGGACCCCACAGGGGTTCTACAGGATCCTAGTGAGGGTAACCTAGGGATTCTGCAGGCTCATCTCAGCTGTCAGTAGCAGTTGCTCTGTTAAAGGAACAGTGCCAAGATTATGCAGTCTAGCTCAGATTTGAGATGTGCACCCATTGGGGAATATAGGACCACATTGTCCCAGTTGTTGCCGCTCTCCTGTGACAGGAGGACATCCTGGTGAGATCCCCTGCTCTGCATCACTAAGTTAAATAAGTAATCGAGCCTTGTTGGTTGGATATTTTTCTCTCAATGGATTCTTGTATGGAACCAAAGCCTAACACATGTGTACCTCTGGTCACATGCTTAGCCTCTACATAATTTAACTTGCTTCTTTTGTCCTAACTCAACATTTTAATTCAAGCCCAATGATCTAGGAAACAGATATGAGAGTTTATTGCTTTATGCTCTATCTTTCCTTTGAAATAAATGGGCTTGGGTCACATTTATTACAACACTATTTACAATAGCTGAGATAGGAAATTGGGCAAGATGCCCAGCAACAGATAAATGGTATAGGAAATGTATATATCTACCATGGAGTATTATTTAGTCTTTAAAAAAAATAGAATCCTGTCAATTGCAGTAAAATATATGGAACCCAAAGTTCTTGTGTTAAAAAGAATATGGACACAGAAAGACAAGCATTACATGTTCTTTCTCATACATGAAACTAAAAAAACCCCAAAAACTTAAAATAGCTTCATAATTACTAGGTATTAAAAAGTGTACCATTAGAGAGGGAGGCAGCATGGGTTGGAAGAAGAGTGACTGGACATACTCAATGCATGTGTAGACACATCACAGTGACTCCCACTAGCATGTGCAATTAATATGTGCCAGCAAATAAACAATTGTCTGTGGGCATGAGCAGACATATCTGCAGCAAGTGATATACACTGGAATCAAGGTCACATGCTCTGTGTCCCTTAGTTATTTTTATTCACTTGAGAAAAGCAGAAAAAGCTCAGGAGGCCCTTAGGCCATGGAAATTAAACGTGGCAGCTGAAATTGGTATGTGCAGGAACAGCTCAAGCAAGCTGGCATTCAGCAAGCTATACAGTTAGAAGGAGCTGAGCTTGGTCCCACTACTGAAGAAAACCTTGGGAGAGGATTCAGTGCCTCTGAACTAAGCTTGCAGGCTGTCTTCCAGCTAAGGAGACAGAAGGGGGTTTTGCTTGTTAAAGGATATTTAGGGTCCGTAAATGGCATTTCTTCCCAACGACTGATGCTTTTAAGAGCCCCCTTTGACAGGCTGGTGGCAATCTTACTTGTACCAGAGCAGTAGGAAACTTGGTTGCAAGTATGCAAAGCGTAATGAAAAGATTATAGCTCAGCCACTGGGTGCAAATTGGTCTGGGCTGTTTACTGCAAGAGGAATGTTCCCCAGTCCTTTTCTCCCTGTGGAGTCTCACAGATGGAGGAAGACAGACACCTTTCTATGACCCATGTGCCTGCTGCTCTTGGGTCCCGCCTTCCCGGGCAGTGTGGGCCCACCTTTGGGAAGTAGATCTCCACAGTGGAGTAAAGGCAAGATGGGAGGAACAGGGTCTCGGATGTAGACCTGGCCTGGTTGGGACACCTGGTCCTGCTCTGTAAAGCTTTTGGCTCAGAGAGTGGGTTGTTGTCAGCCCCTCCCTATGAGCAACTTGGAGTCCTCAGTTCTGCTCTGTTTACACCTCCTGCCCCATCAGGGTATTTAGCTTGGAAGAGAAGTGGAACATTTGTTTCCTCCTTCATTCAGATCAAATTATTATATTTAGATCTTCAAGTGTAAGGTTTTAGGACCCCACTCCCACCCCTACCCTCTATGGTGGTGTGGGGAGCCGTGAGCCACCGCCATTGCAGGATGGCGACCCTCCCCTACAGGATGCAGTAAACAACTCCATATTAGGCAATGCCTCCTCTGACTGCGTGTCCTGCGCTTCCCGCATGCGCAGTAGGAACGGTGTCTCTGGCCAATCCCGAGGCCTCGGGTGTCTGCAGTTCGGCTGTGACCAATCAGGGTACGACCCGTGTCCTTTTTCCCTATATAAGCAGCTGCATTTGGGTTTTCGGGGCCTCTCACTTCCTGCTCTCCCTTCAACTAAGAGAGAGGCTCCAGTAAAGCGTGATTTGAGAAGAATCCTCGCTGGTCGAGGTGCGTGCCGCATGGTGGGAGTAATATACACCAAAAAGATTTTTTTTTTTTTGCTCAGGACAAAAGATAGGGAAAACATATGCATCTCAGAGCAAACAACAGCTGGGGAGAGTTACCAGCCTCAGCCAAGAGGGACCCATGGATAGGGGCTCTGTTTAGAGACCAGGGCTATCCAGAGGATGCTGAGACCATACCGGAAATGCAGCCAGTGGGCGACTACTCTCTGAGTGGTAAGAATGAGGAAGTGACTCCACTACTTCTCACTTGCCCTAAGGAGCCTATCAGCTTGGGCTCCCTGTGCAACAATTCCCTTTGTTCGGTGTTAGTTCCCTCCTAGAGTAAAGAGTCAGATAAAGCAGAGGGATGTGCCACAGTCCGCACGCACACAGAAAGGATGCAGTGTGGACAAAGGCACCACTCAGATGCTAAAAGGTGCTGTTGAACTAGATGGGTATAGACTCAAGGTACCCTTCTCAATCACACTCAGGATTCCCCTCAGTTCAGTTGGGGTTCTCTTCTGAACCCACAGCCTTCTGATTCCTAGTGATATTCCTCTTTCTGCAAAAGCACAAAAGTTTTATTGCATAGTATTTTGCTTGAAGAGACTGCAAGTCATTCAGGAACTTACCGGGAAATTGACGAATAGCAAATCTGTAAAACACAGGAGTCACAGAAAGCATAACCCTATATAGTGCCGATATTGGTGAAGATAGCGACAATGAGCCCCGTAAGGTTGCTGTGAGCAGTGTCCCACACTGTCCCTGTGGCTCACTCACCTCAGCTCAGCTAGGATATAGATATTCCCACTGTCCTATTATCTGTTCCTTGTGCATGGGGGAAGTGGATCCCACATCCCAGTAAAGTCATCCTGTTAGGTCAGGCCTTCATCACCCCGCCCCCTCCGCCTTTGTTTTCACCATGTCGTTTGCCCTGTGACCCACCATATAGACATTCTGTTCTTCCAGGAAGCCATTGAGCTCATTTGTAAATATGATTTTAGGATTAAAAAATGTTTTGTGTATTGATTTAAAAATATAACTCAGAGAGCTTTCCTATTTTCTTACCTCAAAACTTGACAAATTTTTATTTCTTGAATATTGTGTTCACAATTGTTTTACTTTGTTTCCCATTGCTGTAACAAATCCCTGAATCTGGGTGGTTTGTTTGTTTGTTTATTTATTTATTTGAAGTAGTGTATTTGGCTCATGTGTCTGGAGTCCGGCCATAGATGTACACTTTGCAGCAATAGCAGCTTTGTGAGTTTAATGCCAGGGCTGTATGTAACCCTGTACTTCTATCATCATAGCCACACTATTCATGAATCCATTGCAACAGGTTCAAGAGGACAGAGGCCAGGAGGGTTGTCTCAGCTCTGCTCTCTCTCTCAGACGACCAGACATGGATCCCAGGACCCATGTCAAAGAGATCATAAGTGTTTCTAACACCAGTTCCGGGAGATCTGACACTTTTCTGGCCTCCTTGATACCCATATACAGGTGACCCACATTCACAGATACCCACAAACATCTACTTAATAATAAATATTTAAAAGGGTAAAGTTGACAAATGTCTAGTAGCCAATGTGCTTATCATTTGGAACTTCTTCCACAGCTATGCTATCTTCTAGGCATTAATAAAAACAGAAACAAAAACAAAAACAAAAATCATCATGTGAGCTATCTCCTTGAGCCTGCTGAACACCTCCTCCAAGGACATCCTTGCCCTTCACCTTTCAGTTGTTCTTTTCCAAGGTTCTGACAACCAACCCCACCACCCATGGCATGCCATGTTCAAGATCCACCCACTCCATTCCAGGTATTGATGTCTGAGTTGGGCACCCTGAAAACCAGATTATTAAAGAAGGAGAGCATGCAGAGGTTTTTTTTTTGTTGTTGTTGTTTTTGTTTTGTTTTGTTTTGTTTTCTCTTTTTCTTTTGTGGACCATACTCAAGGGATCAGTTGTTGTGTTTTGAATCAGTTTACAATGGCATTTTCATACACAGTTTTGGTTGGTCCTCCCCATCCTTCCTTCCATTCCTTCTTCCTGTTTCCCTATATCCTACTTTCCTTATTATCCTTCTATCCCAACAGTCCCCTTCCCACTTCCATATCTATTGCACTCTACTACCCAAGAGGAAAATCTTTGCCAGTTATACCTCAAATAAGGAGTTAGTAAATACAGTGTACAAAGAATGGCAAAAAGTAAACACACACGCGCGCACACACACACACACACACACACACACACACACACACACACACACACACACAAAGCAAAAACCTAGAGAGTGGATCAGTCAAATGGGCCAAAGAATTGAACAGACATTTCTCAAAAGAAATACAAATGACCAATTGACTCTTCAAAAAGTGTTCAACATCCTTAGTCACCAAAATAACAAATGCTTAAGGAATAAAAAGCAGAATTGTGGGTATAGAAAATTGAATGGAGCCATGTATTTTTTTTAAACCCTGAAGCAACTTACCACTGTCCCGTCAGTTGAAGGCAGTTTGTAATAAGGGACATATTTGTATATTCTTAATAAAAATCATTTCCAGCATCTGGGCAATGGCTCTTAGCCCTAAATAAGCAACTCCATCATAACATTAGACCATCAGTTCTTTCTCATTCACACTAAAGTTTTGTCTGTTGCTGTGTGAGAAATTACTCCTAACTTGGTGACTAAAACAATAATAAGCATTTATTATCTTACAACCTGTGGGTCACATGTTTAAAAGCAATATGACTAGTTACTTCTAGTTTGAAATTCCTCAAACCATTGAAGAGATGTTGGCCAAGCCTGAGCCCTTCTGAAGGATGGAAGTGGAAACACAGAAGCAACTTTACAAGATGGTTTGCTTGCCCTTTTTTTCTGTTATCGTTGCTGTTATAGCCCAGTTCCTAATTTTTCTTTAATTTTCTCACATAATAGATATTGATTATATTCTTCACCCTCCCACAACTTCTCCCACATCCTCCCCAAAGGGCCATTTATTTAAATAGTAGTTTGGTGGTGCCTGTGGTAAGAAGTCTCAATCACTGTCCCCACGACCATTCTCATGAACTTCTAGGAGAGTCTTTATTACAAAGTACTTGTTTGCCCCCTAAGTAAACAGGTGAGAAGTGAGATAGAAGCTACAATGTCATTTATATAAAAGTTATACATCAACCTTTCCATCATTTGTAGATTATGCATGACAGACCTATTCATTGTCACATCATTAAGATACCAGAAACCGAGACTTTCTGGGATTATCTGGGAAATTAGCTGCTGTAGAGTGGTTTCAAAGACCCAGAAGTCTTAAATTAATGGTTCTTCTACCAAATGTTCATATCAGCTTAATAGTAAGCTCCATGTCTGAAGATGACTCAGGAATTATGCACACCCAGAACTTGGAAGTGATTCCAATTTAACCATCTGAAAATCATTGATTTTCCTTCTTATTTTATGGTTTAAGTCTAATGACTTTTTCAATAAAGACACTCATCATTGTAATGATATTCTAATTATAAGTGAAATATTCTTACACTAAAATTTTAAGATACATTACTTTAGCCCTAGAAATTATCTGAAAATTATGATGTCAGTGTGCCTAAGGAACTCATGCTTCGACATTGTATCTCTTGATTGGGATCTTCTTGCATCTTGGAGCACTGAATACTATGATGGTTATTTTCCAATTATTTCACACTTGTATTCAAGATAAATCATCTAAATTTATGATAGGTGGTGCTATTCCTAAGTAATTACTAAGTTTTGCTAATCTGTACTTTTTTCAGGAGATATTCATGGCCTCTTACTCTTGAACACATTATCATTTGAAAAAGAAAGAACCCTAGGTCATTTTGAGCCCATAAGGAATGCACAGATGTATTTTAAGACCCAGAATCTTCCAAGATTCCAAGATAATAAAACCTTAGCAAAGCTCTCCCAAAGCTCTTTTCTTAACTTAGAAACAAAGTTGTTCTAAAACAGAAGAGCAAACCTTTCCTCAATGCTTGTGTCATCAAAGGGCCACAAGAGAAGGGGAGAGACCTAGAAGACTCAACACTAGCTATGAATAGGATGCTAGCTCCAGGACACCCTCTCTCCCAGCCAGCTAATACCACATCCCCTTGACTGAGGGATATCCGTTAACCAAAGGTTGCAATCCATTTCCATGACTACCAACAAGGCCAAACAAACATGTTTCTACCAATTGGAGTCACATTTATTTTAAAGACTCCCAATGATGCTCCTTATTTTGTGAGGTAGGTATGTTGACTTAGAAGAGATGTCGTTAGCCTTGATAAGACAAACCATATGTTGAGTTTGGCTTAGGTAAATACAAAGCCTGGAACCTAGGAGAATAAGATTTCCTACTTCATTCAACTTGGCAACAAGTGAATTCATTGCTTATGTAGGTACATGTTATACAATGGGAAAACAAACCCAGCAAAATAAGTCTCACCTTGAACTCAAACAACCATGTAAACAGAATTCAAATGTGAGTTGCTAAAACTGATGATAATATGCTTATTGAAGTTCTAATTTTAAAAAGTGACTTGAGAGACATGGGGAGAATGGCCTCTGGGAACAGGAGTAGAGGAAGAGAGGAGAGAGGAGGGAGGAGAGGGAAGGGGAACAGATAGATGGGGAGAGAGAGAAGGTGAGAAAGACAGGAAGAGAAGGAGAGAGAGAGGAGAGAGAGAGAGAGAAAGTGGACAGGGCTCCTTTAAAATGGAACATAGTGAATTGCAAAGGTGGTTTCTTAGTGGCTGCAGCTGAAGGCGAATTTTGTCAGAACCCCAAGGACAGGCCAGTATAGATATTGCAGGGAGGGTTAGGAGATGAGTATGTGTGAGTCTGGTCAGGCCAGGCTGAGAAAGACCAAAGCAGGTTTAGTAAGTTCATCCTGAAGATAGTGAAGAGATTCTGAGGAATGTAAAGGACAGAGAAATGATTAGATGTGTGTGGAGAATACACACACACACACACGCACACACGCACACACACACACACACACACACACACACACACACACACACACACACACAAAACATAAAACACTGTCTCTGAACAAGCAAAGACACCTACTGAGTGAGTTCCATGGCAGCCTCCAAAGCTACAGAGAAACCCTATTGAGAAAAAAAAGAAAAGAAAAGAAACAAACAAAACCAAAAATGGAATGAAAAATGTCACATGGGGGTGTGTGTCTAGTTTAAATTTCATAAAGGTAGGAGAGATCTGTGGACATTCTGTTTTGAGTAGAAGATATTGGGAAAAACAGAGGTCATGAAAAGGTCAACTTCCTAAAGATAGGGGAAGAATGATATATTAGTCAGGGTTCTCTAGAGTAATATGACTTATAGAATGAATCTCTCTATAAATACATTGGAAAAGAGATGTATTAGAATGGCTCACAGGCTATGGTTCAACTAGTCCAACAATGGCTGCCTATGTACAGAAGGTCCAAGAATCCAGTAATTGTTCAGTCCATAAGCCTGGGTGTCTCAGATAGTATATACTAGAATCCTGAGGAAGTAAACTCTACTGCCAATGAAGGAAATGGACTTGCTAGTGAAGGTGAGAGGAAGCAGAAGGTGTGGCCCAGATTAGAGGTGGACTTCCCACCTCAAAAGGCCTGGATTAAAAGTGTGCCTTCCCATCCCAAAGATACAGGTTGGAAGAATCTTCCCACTTCATATGATTCAATTAAGCCAAAAGTCCCTCACAGGTGCACAGCCATGGGGGGTGGGGGACTTAGTTAATCACTGATGTAGTTAACATCCAAGAATGGTCCTCACAGATGGAGTCGTTCACCCCTAATAGAAAATTTTCCTGAAACTCAAGGACAAATATTCCTTTTTTGGGTACTTGAGCCCAGAGAAAGACATATACAGATTGACACATTGGGTAGAGCAGATTCTACTGGAATCATTGGAGTTTCCTCTGCTGCCTCTCATATTGACTGATACTATGTAGACAAAGCCCTTTGTGGGCCAGTGGGGAAAGGTATTGATGATTTTGAAGACTTGGAGATGGGTAGGAAAGACTGAAATAAGAACCATAAAAGGTAAGAAGGAGGGACTATGCAGGGAACACAGTTGCATTAAAATGAGAGATCCCTTCCTTAACCATGAAAGGAAAAATGTCTGATGGCTGGATTCTTGACATTGGGCAGGCTGGTAACTTCCCATGCTGTCCTGTTTCTCATGAATTGTCTTTAAGGTTCAGGAAGTTTTAACTTTGAATATTATTTTTTTTTCTACTTGCTGGGGTAGGGGGATGCCAGGGAGGAAGTAACTATGCATCAATTAACTGGCAGTATGTTACAGCTACAGCTAAGGGAGATGGCATTTCCATTCATGTGCCTGAAAAAACAAAATGACTCAACTCTGGTATATTAATTAGAGTCCAGTTGACTTCCATAGAAATGTAACCTATTGTACCATCTTTATATATTTAAACACCGAGTGACCACAAGTCTTGGGACAAATCCAGAACAAAGCAGTTGGGGGGGGGATACTTTGATTGACCACATATTTGTTTTCTAAACATAGGTGATTACTCCTTGCTATTTGTTAGTTATCTATTAACCAAGTGCCATCTATGTATGTGCATATAAATAGTTTGTAAAAATCTAGATTAAAAGCTTCCATTTTAGAGGGGGTACAATTAATAGCTGGGCCACCTTGTGTGTCATTAGAAATTTAAGATCCCAGCCATTCTGTGCCAACCCCTACTGCTCACTCTGTCCAGTAATCACAGAAATGACATGGGTGAGGGCCTCATTAATTATTTCTCTAGGAAAACAAAACAAAGCAAAACACCTTTAGGGGCCACACCCACCTTTCTCAGCTGGACAGCCAGCTCCCCAGGGAAGTAGAGCCAATTCTGTGGTTTGTGGGTACTGGTGACCTGAGCTTCCCCAAAGGCAGTCCTGGTGCTGCCTTCCTTCCAACTGAGGTCGGGTTAGAAAATGGCCCCTTGTGCTTTCTTCTTCCTGGTGACTGGATTCTAGCATCTAGGCCAACTCTCTTAACCACATGTTACTGGCCACACCACCTTCTCCAGAGTCACAGTCGAGAACTTGGTTTCTGGGTTCTGATGTGCTCTGAGGCTCAGCTGGCAGGTTAAAGCTCTCAGTCCCTTTAGACTCCTAAACAAAGGCATGGCCTTGTTACTGCTCCTGCCACTTCCAATGAGGCTGCAGCATTCTATGAACAAGCAGTGGCTGTTTACGTCACTTTCAGTGCTTTGGGTGATGGGAGTGATGTCACAGAGTCATACATTTTCAAGACAAAACATCTCATAACAGGTCACGTTTGCTGCTGACAGAGTCTGAAGAACTGTCTGTATGTGTGTGCAGGCATGCAGGCACTTGTGTGAACACAAATGGAGGTCAAAGGAAACCTCAGATATTGTTCATAGGTGCTGTCCAGCTTGTATTATGAGACAGGGGTTCTTACTGACATAGAACTTGCTAATTTGAACAGGCTGCCTGACCAGTGACCCCAGGGATCCACCTGTCTGTACACCCCTGCACTGAGGTTACAAGTTTGTGCCACCGTGTCTAGTGCTTTTTAGTGTGTGTGTGTGTGTGTGTGTGTGTGTGTGTGTGTGTGTGTGTGAATGTGCGCTCAACCATATAACCACTGTAGGGGGCTAGGGTGTTGGCTAAATGGGTAAAACACTTACTTTGTAATGATGAGGACATGAGTTTGGACCCCTAGCATCTACCAATATAAAAGCGAGCTGTGACATCATATTCCTGTGAGGTGGAGCTCACTGGGTAGATGCTTTAGCTGAAAGAGTGATTTATAGGTTCCCTGAGAGATCTGTTCTCAAAGAGTAATGTTGGAAGATACCCCACATTGACCTCTATCACCCTTGCTTACATACATGTGCATATACTCACTTTTTACACATACAGCAAATACATTTTAAAAAATAGTTTAGCTTTTGGCTCTATTTAAATTTCCAAATTAAGATTATGATGCTTCTCATTACAATGGCCATAGACCCCACTTTACATCAAACAGGGGGCTATTAATTATAGGGGACAAAAAATCATACAGTGGAACTTTCACAAAAAAAGCAAGGGGAGGATGTTATTCTCAGGATGTAAAACAAAACAAAACAAAACAGGAGAACCATGCAAAGAGAAACAATGAAGTGAGATGAAACCTTCCAAGGGACCCTTCTTCCTCTACTGTCAGACACGGTTTCTCATAAATGATCCCCAGTTAGAAACAACAATTGGCAATCACTGTGGAGATCGATTTTGATCTTGGAAGGTGTCCATATTAATATGCACACTTTCCTCCAACATGCATCGAACAAGACACATGTGAGGCCCTACTGATTCAGCTGTCAACTCATAACATTTATTTCTCCCTGAGCTAAATAATCCCAGGGCCTTTCTTCGTTTCTTAAAAACAAAACAAAACTATTTTGTTAACTTAATTTTCCAGTCTAATCATTGACCTGATGGGGTTGTTTGGGTAGTTTTCAAGACATTCTCTGAGTTCCAGAGTCATGCCCCAGAGAGGAAACGTTGACAAGATTTCTACTGTGTTATAGCTGTGCAGACAAGACAGTTGCACAAAGGAAATGAAGGGCCCGCAGTGCAAGCCTGTAGTACAGTCAGTTTCGTGTCATGAACATTTGTTGTTGTTGTTTTTGAGAACTTAAAACATATTAGGACCTACCTTACAAATCTCTAGTTTGTCATCACCTTCCAGAAACAACTGCTTATTCTTAAATCATCTCTTAGACAGGGCTGGGGCTATAGTTCAGAGGCAAAGCACTTGCCTAGCACGTGTAAGACCTGGCTGGGTTCAATGTTCAATTCTTTGCATGAAAACAATTTAAACCTAACTAAAAAAAGGCGGGGGGGGGGAAGTGAAGTCTTCAATAATCTTTTAGCAGTGCTAGCTGCTGCAAAGGCTTATCATGACTGAACATTGGCTATAAAGGAATTTTCTGGTTTTGCAATTCTGGTGTTCTCCTTTCAAATGCACTTTTGGAAGAAAGTACTTAGCAGTCATTCAAAAGCCATAATACCAAGAGTGTGGAAATTACATTCTGCTGGGGTACTTGACGAGAATATACCTGCTGTTATAGTAGTCCCTGACTGCTTCTTGGTTGATCCAGGGCCTGAAAGGCTCCCGAAGATGCAGCCACTCTCCATCCAGGTGACAGAGACTTCTTCCTGCCCAGACAAGTCCTGCTGAAGATGAAACAATGTGGCCGCTTTAGCAACATCTTTGGCCTTAGTGACATTTCTACCCCGCATCTGATAGGGTCCCTTCCATACACCAAGCACCACTCACTGCTCAGGGATCTTTCGGCCCAGGAGTTTGAACAAGTGGTTTGAACAAGGCACTGCAGAGAGGCACACTCCAGAACGCTCCATCTAAGTGGTCTTCTGAGCAAGTGAAGCAAGCACACTGCGTTCTTATCCAAGTACAAACAAGCTGCCAAAGATGGAATCTGCCCCCTTCAACACAACAGACACATTCTAGAAATGTGTGTGGAGAACTGAAATATCTTAGAAGGCCAAGAGAACTTTGCAATTTAACTATTCTAAAAATGTATTGAGTATGCACGTGCACATGTGTGTGTCTGTGTCTCTATATGTGATATGTATGGGCATCTTGTGGGTATATGTTCATGTGGATATGCGCACCTGGGCATGCAGGTGCACTTGCATATGTGTTCGTTCACATGTGGAAGCCAGAGGAGGGTGTCAGGTGTCATCCTAGACCCACTTTATTTTCTGAGACAGAGTCTGCCATTGAACCCTGGGTTTGTCTAAACCACCTGGACAATGAGCTCCAAATATCAGCCCGTTAGTGCCCACCCTTCCAGAACTGGGATTAAAGATGTGTAGCTTTGTGCCTGGCTTTTATGTGGGTACTAAAGACCTAAACTCAGATCCCCATGTTTGTGTGGCCTGTACTTTACCACCTCAGTCATCTCCCTAAACTGACTGCAAACAATCTTTTTGGGGAAAGAAAGACTTCCTTTACACACTCGTTCCCATCACTTTTCAGTAGATTTTCTTTGCTCATCACACAGACTGAAATAACATTCTATATTTTCTACTGGCTAAAGGCTTATAGCAGAGAGCAGGAGTAACTCTGGGTCTTGCTCAAGGTAGAAATACGGAAGTAAAATCTTTATGATGAGGTAGGTGTTCCTGCAGTCTAAAAATGAGATCAAGAACTGAACAGCTTCACATTTAGGGGGAATGTCATCTCAAGGATACAACCCCTGTTCAGGAATATACAGGACTTATAGCAATGACATGGGTGATTAGCAAACAGTGCCAACTCTTTATTTTACATTCCCAGTGTGGGACTTGCAAGTGTGGTCTAGGAAATGTTCCTAGTTTGAGTGAGTGGTACAGCATCATGGGGATGTTTGAGTTCATTTAGTAGCTAAATACATACATTTCATTCCTTTCTCCTTTACCCCTCCCTGCATGCCCTTCACGCTTCCTTCTTTCTCTTCTTTTAAAAATTTTCTTCTTTCTTCCTCTGCATTTTTTCTTGTGAATTCCAGATTGTATGATGGACAGTGAAGAGCAAGTCCCCCCCCCACCCCTGCCAGGAGTCTTCTAGCCATACAGTAAGTAACATGAGGATGGGTCTCCAAAATGGTGAAAAGCAAATTTATTTCCATTATAAAATACCTCACCTGAAATATTCTGTTACAGAGGCTGAATATAGACTAAGAGGGTATGCATGAATGTAAAACAGCTACAACTTCCATGCATAGGTAAATGAACTGTTCATGTGGTGTGCATTTGAATCTAGAGCATGGATAAGGTCATAGGCTTCCTTGTTCACAGCTGGGCTTTGTCCTTAATTGTTTGTCAAGCATTTGCCTCTAGTGTTTGCTAATGCAGGTTGGAGCCAAAATCATGGCCTGCTTTCTTAGATTTTCTCTAAGCTAACTAAAAGACAGTGAACAGTTCCTTCTTATATGACTATGGGAGTTGTCAGACACAGCCAGTTTGGTTCCAGTGCTGCCAGTTGTCCCCCAAGCTGTCATGCACAACTTTGACCTTGCTTGTGTTGGTTTGGGGATCTGCAGTTCTACAGTAATTAGGCTAGGCTGAGCACACGCCCCCACTCGTATCCACAGGAGCATTAAGGATGAGCAAATAACTCCAGCTACCCCAAGCAGAACGATTCTGAGGGTGGTGGCAGGGATTGTGGAGTGTGTGATACTATATTTAATCTAGACAATTATAAAAGTAGACATATTGTCCCTAGATTTGACAGCTGCCAGCCTGTAGCCAAAAGAATCATAGGCTAAGCCAGTTTCATACATAATAAAACAGAAAGAGGGAAGAACTATAGTCATTGTTACATCCCCGATTGAACCTTGTTTTGCTGATTTTTTAAAAACAAATTTATTATATTTATCTTATTATCCTTTTGTGGGGTGGGGGGACGGACATGCTACTGCCTCCATCGATGTCCAAGGATGACTTGGAGGAGTCGCTTCTCCCCCTCTACTGTGTGGATTCTGGCCTCATACCCTGGTCATTGGGCTTGGTACATGGGTGCCTTTGATCACTGAACCATCAAGTCCATCTTTGAATCTCACTTTGAACCAAACCTACAACTAGAACTTGTGGCTGTGTTACGTTAATACATCCCTTTTATGTCTAAGCTGAACTGAGTTGGAGCTTCTGACACCTAAGCAAAGATCATTCACTTCAATTAATTAATGTATGGTTGGGGTCAGGCATATGGATAGCAGCTAATTGATACATAATGCACTATTATAATTCTCTTTGGAAGACATTCAGTGTGTAAGACATACTCTTCCCTTAGTCTCTGATAGAATATAATAAATGTATATGAAATTATTAGAAATGGGCGTGCAAATAGTGTCCAGGGGTATAAAAGGACAAGGTTTGCAGAGAAGTGGAAATCCATGAAGGAAGGTGAAGTGCTCCATGGAGGAGTTGAGTTTTAGGTAAGAGCATCCAAGAGGCTGTGGATGGAAGTGAGGAAAGTAAGGGGGACCTCATGAGCCAAGAGGCTCTGGTAACCAGGTATCTTTAAGATTCTGTGCTTCTCAAAGCCACAATCCCTGTCCACTTGCCTTCCTATGGGACAGCATAGTTTCTGGTGATGGGATAATAATAAGCCCAAGCTGAACTTCATTACTAAGAAAGCCGATCCAAGCTCCCTTCTGCTTGCTCTACCCCTTCTCTGTATGCAAAAGGCTGCTGCGGTTCAGCTGTCTAATTTCTCTTCACTCTCAGTTCCCTGCATAATTTCTGCCTCCGAGTTACAGGAAATTTCTGAAAAGCCATTTAGAGACAGATTGTAATGTAATGCTCTTCAACATTCCACTCTAACAATCGATAAAGGCAGCACTCACTGCAGAAATAATCAGGCACAGGATGGAATCTAATATGCACAAAGCTGATATTTTAACTCAGCCAGAGGAGAAGCTCTGCGAGCCTTTGCTAGAAGCTGTGGCCTAGTTCGTTTTCCTGTCTTTGTCTCATATTTTTATGTACTTTTAAGGCCAGGTTTTTGAAGTAGCTTAGAGTGAGTTCATTCTATTTTAGTTGTTCAAGGTTGCAACTAAGGTCAAGTCTACATAAAAATAAGCACTCTGTCAACCAGCAAAAAATACATTATTCTAGGAAGAAATAAAATGGCCATCATGACCCTGGAGCAAATGCCACACCCTCTGCATAGTCTCATTTTAGTTCCTTAATGAAGACAGCTGAAGATTCATAACCAACATGTGTCAGGCCAACCAGAACTGCTGAGTTGAATGAAAAGCATCTGAATGGTGAGATGTCTATCATCCTATGCAATAGTCACATTCCAGTGATGGACGGGGAAGACTCATAGACTCTGCCCCATCATCTGGATTAGGAGTAAGATGGAACCGTCATGTTCTAATGGTGCAGAGGGATAACTCATAGACTTCACACCATCATCTGGATTTGGAGTAAGATGGAAGGTGCTTGTCCTTTTTCTTCCCTTCTTGGGATTCTTCTTTGTGGCTATGGGTCACAGATCAACTTTTCCAACTTCTCTCCCTTTGAGGGGAGTCTTGCTACATCTTAAGCAGCACCCTTCCCTGCATTAAAAACACTCTTTCTAGCACCGTATGCCCAATCTTTAACAAACATGAAGTCGCTTTTATTATAGTCACTAAAGCAGTAGGATTTCCCAACTATTCCATAGTTCCTGGCAACATCCACAAGATTGATAGGTAAGAGTATTTTGAGATACCTTTAATGTAAAATTTGTGTCCCTATGAATGCTGAAATGAACCTTCTTTCCCTTCCCCTGCCCATGTCCACCACTACCACTACCAGTTTTGACTGCATATTCGTGGAATGACAGAATTGGAAAATGGTGACATCAGACCTCCATATATCTGAACTGGGGTTAAGAAAGCATAAGAAGAACATAGCCACAGTGTAGAGGTTTACTTCTTTACAGGGGTTATGGACAGATGGAATTTGCCCAAGGTTATTGAAAGGGAAGTGTCTTAGCAGAAATATTGAAGGCACTAAAGGTCTAAACATGGTCCAGTTAAGAGACTAGTTATACATCCTTACCAGGGCAAAGCAAGACTTTATGTTTGTTCTCTTTCAAAAAACAAAAATGCTTCATTAGCTTGTAGTGGCCTTTCTTGGTTGCTAAGCAAGTTTTCATGTAAAAGATTTCTGACCCTTAGTCTTCAAATAATACACAAAGCCATGGAGAAACAAATGAGTGTGTAAATAATTGGCTTGGCTTCTGCAATAAAGTATGGTCATGAGAAAAGAAACAGCAGAAGGTACACAGAAATCTAAAGCACTCTGTTGGACCTTTGCTCAATCAAATCAATGGTGAAGAGGGGAAAGCCTACAGAGATGGTCTACAGAGGGATGGAATAGCTGGCTGGAAACTTGCTGATTGTTGAATCTGGGTGATGGTGGAGAGGCCTCATAAGCTACTCTTTATATTTGTGCTTTTTCAACTTTAAAAAATTGAAAATTTTTATTATAAAGGGGGATATTACAATATTAATCAATTAAATGCTTTAAAACTAAAAGATGAAAGAGGAGAGCAGATGGAATTTTGCCCAGTGGATAAAGATGCTTGCTGACTATCTGAATTCAATCTCCGGGAACCACATGGTGAATGAGAGAAGCTATCCCCACAGGTTGTCCTCTGGCCTCTACATTTATACTATGGTAAGTGCGCTTTCGCGCACGTGGGCATGCGTGCGCGCGCACACACACACACACACACACACACACACACACACACACACACACCACATAGAAGAATAAACAAGTGAAAATAGACACAAAATAAAAAGAATAAAAGGTGATAGATATTTTAATTAATTTGCTTCATTTGTTTATGTCTGTTTAAAGCTTATCTCATGTGTCCCAGGCTGGTCTAGAATTCCTAATGCCTTTGCCTTTGCTTCAGGGGTGCTGGGGTTATAGCTTTTTTTTTTACCCCAATGCCCCACAAATTGCCTGTATCGCATGCTTGCATAGTTTTTATTTTTTAATTATGCCATAACAAAATTTGAAAATTTTCTAAAATACATTCACTTTAAAAGTTGAAAAGAGGGAACTGGATTTAGTGTTCATGCTTGTAATGCCAGCACTGAGGGTGCTGAAATCTCCAGACCAGTTTGGACTACAGTGTGAGAGCCTCATGGTAAAGTGTTTACCTAGCATGAAACCGTGGGTTCAAACCCCAGAATCTCATAAAGCTGGGTATGTTGCTGCCTGCCTTAATTTCAACAGGAGGCAGAAAGATCAAAAGTCCAAGGTTATCCTTAGTGATTGCCTTATAAAGGAAAACTTTTGATTGAGGTGGTACATACAGTTAAGAAGTTAAGTCCATTATCATCATGGCAGGAAACATGGCAGAACATAGGTAGATATGGTGCTGGCTACTGCTTGATCAGAAGCCAACAAGAAGTTGACTAAAATACTGGATAGTATCCTGATCATAGGAAACCTCAAATCCACCTCCACAGTGAGACACTTCCTCCAACAAGGCCATACTCACTCCAACAAAGCTGCGCCTCCTAACAGTGCCACTCCTTATGAGATTATAGGGGCCAAATACATCCAAACTACCACAATTACATAGCAAGTTCCTGGTCTGTTTGGGATACACATGAGCCTAGCAAAAGAAAGAGAAGGAGGAGAGAAATAAATCCTGGTAAACTCGAAAAAAAAGGAAGAACTACAGTGATGATTATAGGAGAGAAGGCAATGGTGGAGGGGGAAGTAAGGCTAAGGATGTGTTTGGAAATGCCTCTGATCTACTTCTGGAATTGACCTGGCCTGACTGAGTGACCTACGAAGGACTTTCCTCCCACACAAACAAGTATTTTCTTCGACTGCCTTTTCTGCAGCCCTTATTGATAGGTGGGACCACTCATAGGCCCTAGTCTCCTGAGTATCTTCTGGAACTATGGTACTCTTCTATTCGATCTGTTGAAGGCATAGATGGCAGACAGGCAGCCTCAACACTCTAATAAACAAACAAGCAAAAAAAATAACAACAACAAAAAAACCTCCCTTATTTATTTGGTATGGGGGGGAAAGGCAGGAGTGGGAGTGGGAGGATGCCATGGGACACATGTGGAGGTCTGGGGACAATGATGACTTGTGGAAGTTGGTTCTCATCTTCCATCATATGAATCCCAGGGATAAATTCAGGTCATCATGCTTGACTTGGCACTGGCCTAGGAACCACATTCTACTCTTTTCCCTAGGGAGGTTGACTGGAAGTTATTTAGGCACAGGGACACAGTAGTGCTCCCTGCTACCTTTGAAGTCAGAAGTCTATCTGTGTGCTGGGTCTATAGGTCTTGTGGTCTTTTTCCCTACAGCACCAAAGATGAGAACCAAGAGACAAGAGCAAGTGAGATGACCCCAAGTCAGCTTGTCCTCTGCACTTATGGGGTGAACTGTGACTTTTCTCAAGGCCCACAAATTATAGGGAGTGAATGGGTGGACATTTTCAAAAAATAAAATATACCACCCATAAAAACATGCCAGATGGGAAGATGCCTATAATTCTAGTGACTTCCAATTATATTTATCTAGTTCAGCCATTTATGAAACAAGCACCAGGCATTCTAGGTATCTCTTCCAAACAAAAGCAGTTCTGATGTTTGCTTTTTGCCCAAAGTAGAGCTTTGTTATAACTCAAACATTCAAAATGGGATCAGGGAGAAGGTGCATTCAGCCCTGACTTCAAAACC
Source organism: Cricetiscus sungorus (assembly GCA_030556225.1). Taxonomy (NCBI): domain Eukaryota; kingdom Metazoa; phylum Chordata; class Mammalia; order Rodentia; family Cricetidae; genus Cricetiscus; species Cricetiscus sungorus. The sequence goes on along the minus strand of JANBXA010000398.1, from coordinate 10,312,137 downwards.
AGAGTTACAGTGACTGGGAATACATTCAGAAAATCCTTGTCCTTCCTTGGTCAAGGCAGACTTCCTCCATGACATGTATGTCAGGCAGACACACACACTAAAAGATAACTATGTTATCGAGTCATGACAGTGCTAACATTTTCTACCCATTCTGAGTAACCACAGAACCTCTAACTATCTGGATTTCACAATGTTATCAGTGGCTCACAGACTTTGCCTTCCTTGAAAGTACTTCCAATTGTTCCAATGGCAAAGGCGACCTAAATCAACACTGGATATAGCAAGGAAAACAAACCACTTAGAAACATTCCCATACCTGCCAAAACTGGAAAGCTATAAATAGGGGTAGCAAAAAACACTCTTCTAAAGTATTTCTCAAGGAGAAAACAGGTGGAAAGGGGAGAATGATTTTCAAAGTAAAGGTTTTTTGTTTTTGTTATTAAAGCTCATTTGCAACTTGGAATTTATGGGGTCATAAGGAAGTGAGAAAGCATAAGTCAGACACAATAATACCATTCCTCTACCCCCAAGAGAACTAAAATGTTATCAGTTGACTGCTGGGTGTAGTGGTCCATGCCTATAATTCTAGCATTCAGGAGGCTGAGGCCAACTTGTGATGCATAATGAGATACTATCTCAAAAAAAAAAAGGAGAAAGAAAAGAAGGTGTCAACTTGATATGAGAAATTGCATGGTCCACAAGGTTGATAATGTCTTCCATTATGTATCTGTTCCTAAGAGTATATTGGAGAGAGTGTTTGATATCTTTAACGACCATGTGCCCCCCTGAAGGCAAGCTCATTCCTTCTAGGAAAAGTTTACTTTGTCAAGGTCATTGAATAGCTAAATCAGTGGGGTTTTTTTTGTTTGTTTATTTTTTTTTGTTTTTTGTTTTTTTCTGCTGTCAGATCGCATAACTGTCTCTTTAATAATGACCTTGGTTGTTTTTCAAGAAGCTAACCTGATAGTTGACATCCACTGTTCTAAATAACAGAAGTCTTCAGAACTGTACAATCTTGAGTAGCATCTTGCCTCTACCATTACACATTGTGCGACCCAGAGCCAAGTCTTTTGAGATTATAATATAGCTACATCATTTTCCACTCCCCTTTCCACTTTTTGAACCCTCTCATGTACACCTCCTTTCTTTCTTTGAAATTCATGCCCCCATTAATAGTTGTTGCTGTTTTTCCTAGTAATGTCAGAAACTATACTCATGAAGTCTCACCGACATGACTGCCTCAGCATGAGCTGACAAAGACAGCAACAGTAGACACGCTAGTGTGAATGAGGGGAAGCCCAAGAGGCCTCAACCCTACAAAGAACTACAGGCAACTAAGAAATGCCAACATGTATTCTCCTTCTTAGAGTCGCACGACTGATCAGGCAATGGATTCATTTTGTAAAAAGAATCATAACAGGCAGAAAAAAATTCTAAACACACAAACTCATTTCTTTAATGTATACAATCTTATCAGGTGACTTAATGTTGTAATTAAAAATTAAATGAAATAAGCATGTGGTTAATATAATGTTTTGCAGAAGCAATGGTTCAATTAAGGCTGCATGTTTAATAACACCACACACTATCTGCTTAGAATAATTGAACACTCATTTCCTAGATTAAAAAGAATTCATTTACAAGAATATGTGCTGTAGCTTGAACATGACTCCAGAGTTCACAAAACAGTGATTGGAAAGTGGGGCTTGAGGAGAGGTGACAGAGCTGTGAGGGCATTGTCCCCTTGACTGGATTCATATCATTTTTATAGGAATGAGGTAGTTAATGAAAGAAGGGGTTATGAGAGGCCCTTCTTGCTCTCCTGGGCTCTTGGTTGTGTGTTGTTTCCTTTCTGCTTTCTGTCTCGTGCCATGGCATAACACAGTAGGAACATACTGGAAGATGTCAATCAGATTCTATGGATCTCCCAGGCTCTGAAACTGGGGTGGGGGGACACAAAGGTTTTTCCATTATTAATTGCCCCATCTAAGATACTCCATTATAGAAGTAGAATACAGATCATGACAACCTGCACAAACACAAATTCTTCCATATATAGGTAAACGAGTAATCCTGACTGCAACTTGATCTCATCATACTGGTGAAGCCACATACCTCTTTAATTTCCATAACACAGCTATGATCGCCCCACTTTAAAACCCGCCATTTATTCATTCTTCCTTCTGCTGTCATGTGAAACATTCCTTCCTGGTTTCTGATCCTGAGAAAGAATAGAAAACCACGAAGTCATGATTATGAAGAGCTGGGATTAAATGCTGTGGGAGCCCTCCCTTCTCCTCTTCCCTCCCCTCATATATGCAAATATTGGACCTCATGGAGCTTGCTGGAAGATCTGCACTGCACAAAGATCTTTTCAAACTAAGAGCAAATCCAACAGGATCAAGGATTAATGTCCTGTACCCTGGCAGTGATTAAACTGTTTTATTACTTTTAGGGATTGTTTTTTAGTAACATTTTAGTCAATTTATGCAAAAAATATATATCACATGTGGCTCACTGATACTCATATATGTTGGATATAGGCAGTTTTTTAAATTTATTTATTTGTTTGTTTTGGTTTTAGTTTTCAAGACAGGGTTTCTCTGTGTAGAACTGGCTGTCCTGGAACTCACTGTATAGACCAGGCTGGCCTCCAACTCAGAGATGCCTGCCTCTGCCTCCTGAGAATGGGAATTAAAGGTGTGTACCACCACTGTCTGGCTTATAGGCAGTTTTTAATGTTGTTTCCATTCTTTCTCGTCTTAATATCAATAAATCTCAAGAAGCATAACCTCTCTAAAACTGACTACTACTATTCTAGAGGATATGACTTTAAAAATGTATCAGTCTGTCCTCCAAGGCACTAGTATTAAACATGCAGAGACTGAGTAGGAGAAATACACAGTGGGAGAGTCACCAGACTGGAAAGCAAGCCCCCACCAGGGTCGAAGAAAGAGAAAAAGAGGATAAGGGAAAGGTGTTGTGGATTATTATTTTAAGATGTGTTATGAACTATACAAATGATCCCTGAAAGTATAGTCAGGCAATGGTGGTACACACCTTTAATCCCAGCACTCAGGAGGCAAAGGCATGGGGATCTCTGCAAGTTCAAGACCATCCAGGTCTATGGAAAGTTTCAGGACAGGCACCAAAACTACACAGAGAACCCCTGTTTCAAAAAATAAACAACAACAACAACAACAACAAAAAAGTGTTACATTCATTTATGCTGTGGAATATTTGCCAATGATGCAAAGATGTGTTTCAATCTTTCATGTTGCACTTGCATAACCCTGTGAAGCTGTGATACTTTGCCTTTTTAAAACATCTGATTGGTCTAATAAAGAGCAGAACACCCAACAGCTGGGCAGAGAGAAAGGCTAGGTGGAGCTGGCAGACAGAGAGAATAAATGAGAGGAGAGATCAAGAAGTTAGAGGAGTGAGAAGGAGCAAGAACAAGAAGAGAGCACTAGGGGCCAGCTACACAGCCACACAGCAAGCCACAGAGTAAGAGTGAAAGTAAGAAACAGAAGTAAGAAAAAGGTAAAAGCCCAGAGGCAAAAGGTAGATGGGATAATTTAAGAAAAGCTGGCTAGAAATAAGCCAAATGAAGGTCGGGTGTTTATAAGAAAAAATCAACCTCCATGTGTGATTTATTTTGGAGCTGGGTGGTGGCACCCCCCCCGCCCCCGCCAAAGAGTAAAGAGTAAAACAACCAACAACAGAAAAGGACCCAGATAGCTACGTAGTCTGAAAAGGTTCGTTCAGACCATCAAGTAGTCCTCAAGTGTAAGTCAGCTGTCAAGGGTGCCCCATGCCAGGTAGCAACAGGCCTGCCTTGCCATCCCCATGCATAGTCATTAGCTACAAACAGCTGTCACAACATGAACTTAGTCCAAACAAAAAGATGAACCTTAGGCCCTCGTAGCCAGGATTCCCTTTGTGCCCAACACTGGGTGCCTGTAAGATGCTTTCTCATGACTGCTTCAGGATCTTTTTGGAAACTTTGATCAAGCTGCCTGTGGATGCAAGAGAAGCTGTTGTAGACTAGGTCCACCCAGCCCCAGATCCAGATACTTTAGGGAACAGGCAAACAGAGATGCTTGCAAATCTCAGGAACACATACACACATACACACACACACATTCAGTCATTGTGAGCACACATGTGGATGTGGACTCATACTGTCAGCACACACATGACTTCACATAGAGCACATGTAAATTCACACCTTGGGACATATACATGTGTGTGTGTGCAATCACACTGTGGACACATACATGTACTCCCTTGCTCACATTGAAGATGCCCAAGTATGGGCATACACATGTGCACATTCATGTTATGGACATTCACACTGTGGATACATACATGCACACATATGTGCATTCTCACTACGGGCACACTGTGGGAGTTTTACACATTCTTGAAAGCACAGGTACCACTGTACAGAGCAGGGTGCATCAGAGAAACCTGTGAATTTGCTAAAGTGGGACTGCTTCACTGACAGTCAGCTCTGAAGCAGAAGGTTGGGTTTTTAGATCTATTGGACAAGAAAATGGTTCATTGGGAGATACAGCAAGAAAGACAAAACTACAGCCCTGAGTTCTGCCTTCCATAACAAAAAGAGCCTACAGAGCACTAGTTGGCACAAATCACCCACCCAGGAGGCAGAATTTGGCAGTTTGGTATAGGAAAGTTCCTACAATGGATAAAGTAATTAAGTATAGAAAGTAGATCTGGGTGCAGCGAGGGTTGGTAGAGCCATGGAAGAGCAACTTCTATCCTTTTAGCCTTCAGGTCCACTCTAGTGGTCTCCACTAGATGCAAAGCAGAGCTGAAGGACACCTCCCATGCATGGACACTGAATTATTGAGGACTACAGCTGGAGAAGAACTGAATGTTGAAGTGGTGACACAGGGAAGAGATCCTGCCTTAGCAGAAGTCTGAATCAACTAATGACACATTTGCGGACATGCTACCAAATTGTAATCAGGCATTGCAAATACTAAGCTTTCTCCTCCAGCAGAGGGCCGGTGATGTTGTCCAATGATCAGGTTAATGTGACTTCAGGTGGTTCCACATGGATAAGTGGGTTCAGTGTGCTCAGAGCAGACCCAGGAAGTTCCATGGAGGTGGAGGGGTTGTTGAACCCATATTCTGGTCCAATGCTCACCTGGAACAGTGGAGCAGAGGGCCCAGTAGGACAAAGGGAGGGGGGATGGCAGGCTCTGGGTGGTATATGGCAAAGAAGCCCAGCTCAAAGGTACAGAAAACATATTCAACAAAATCATTGAAGAAAACTTTCCCAATCTGAAGAAGGACATGCCCATAAAGGTACAAGAAGCATACTGAAAACCAAATAGAATGAACAACAACAACAAAAAAGACCCCTTGCCACATAATAATCAAAACACCCAACATACAGAATAAAGAAAGAATATTAAGAGCAGCCAAGAAAAAAGGCCAGGTGACATATAAAGTCAGACCTATCAAAATTACGCCTACTTCTCCATGGAAACTATCAAAGCCAGAAGGTCCTGGATATATGTTCTACAAATACTAAGAGTCCATGGATGCCAGCCCAGGCTACTATACCCAGAAAAAGTCTCAATCACTATAGATGTAGAAAACAAGATATTCAATGACAAAGCCAGATTTTCACAATACATATTCACAAATCCAGTCCTACATAAAGTTCTTGAAGGAAAATGCCAACCCAAGAGATTAACTACACTCACATAGACATAGGCAGTAGATAATCCCACTTCACTAGAACCCAAAAGAAAAAGTGGGACAAATATACTTACAATACAACCACCAACAACAAATATAAAATAAACAAGAATTAACAACCAATGATCCTTATGGTCCCTCAACATTAATGCTCTTAACTTGCCTATAAAAAGATACAGGCTAACAGAATGGATACGAAGACAGAATCCATCCTTCTGCTGCATACAAGAAACACATCTAAGCTTCAAAGACAGACATTACCTTGGGGTAAAGGGTTGGAAAAACATCTTAAATCAAATGGATCTAAGAAGCAAGCAGGGGTAGCTTTCCTAATATCTAACAAGTTAGACTTCAAACCAAAATCAATCAAAAGAGATGAAGATGGTCATTTCATATTCATCACAGGAGAAATCCATCAGTACAATTGTTCAATTCTGAACAGCTATGCCTCAAATACAAAGGAACCCACATTCATAAAAGAAATGCTACTAAAACTCAAAGCCCACATAAAACCTCACACACTCATAGTGGGAGACTTCAACACCTGACTCTCACCACTAGACAGGACCACCAATCAGAAACTGAACAAAGAAACAAAAGAACTAACAGAAGTTATGGCCCAATTGGGTTTAACAGATATCTATATAACATTCCATCCAAATACAAAAGAATATACCTTCTTCTTAGCTGTATATGGAACTTCTCTAAAATTGATCATATACTAGGCAACATAATACCTCAACAGATACAAAATTATTGGAATAAACCCCTGTATCTTAACAGACCACCATGCTTTAAAGTTGGAATTCAACAACAACGCAAATTACAGAACCCCTACAAACTCATGGAAACTGAACAATCGGTAAAAACTGAACAATCGGTAATTGCACCATTCCTGAGTCAAGGAAGTAATAAAGCAAGAAATGAAAGATTTCCTAGAATTCAACGAGAATAAAGACATTTTGAAAGCATTGCTACAAGGAAAGTTCATTGCACAAAGTACCCATATGAAGAAAACAGAGGATAGTCACATTAGAGAATTAAGAGCACAATTGAAAGCCCTAGAACAAAAAGAAGCAAACTCACCCCAGAGGAGTAGATGCTAGAAAATAATTAATTTGAGGGCTGAAATCAATAAAATAGAAACTAGGAAAACAATACAAAGAATCAATGTAACAAAGAGTTGGTTTTTCGAGAAAATCAAAAGATAGACTAAGCTTTATCAAAATGAACCAAAAAGCAGAGAGAGACAGAGAGAGAGACAGAGAGAGAGAGAGAGAGAGAGAGAGAGAGAGAGAGAGAGAGAGAGAGAGAGAGCATTCAAATCAACAAATATCAGAAATGAAAAGGAGGACATAACAACAGACCATGAGGAAAGCGAGACAATTTTCAGGTCATACTTTGAAAGCCTGTACTCCACAACATTTGAAAATCTAAAGGAAATGAACAATTTTCTGGATAGTTAACACTTACCAAAATTAAATCAAGAACAGATAAGCAACTTAAATAGACCTATAAGCCCTAATGAAATAGAAGCAGTCATTGAAAGCCTCCCAACCAAATAAAGCCCAGGACCAGATGGCTTCAGTGCAGAATTCTACTAGAAATTCAAAGAAGTGCTAATGCCAATACTCAAATTGTTCCACACAATGGAAGCAGAAGGTTCATTACCAAACTCTTTTTATGAGGCTACAATTACCTTGGTACCCAAGTCACACAAAGACACAAAGAGAACTACAGACCAATATCCTTCTTGAACACTGATGCAAAAATACTCAATAAAATACTGGCAAATCGAATCCAAGGACACATCAGAGAAATCATCCACCATGACCAAGTAGGCTTCATCCAAGAAATGCAGGGATGCTTCAACATACCAAAATCTATCAATGTGACCTACCATATAAACAAACTGAAAAAGAAAAAGCACATGATCATCTCACTAGATGCTAAAAAAGCCTTTGACAAAATCCAACACACTTTCATGATAAAGGTCTTGGAGAGATCAGGGATAACAAGAACATACCTAAACATGATAAAAGCACTACACAATAAACCAACATACAACATCAAACTGAATGGAGAGAAGTTTAAGGCTATTCCTCTAAAATCAGGAACAAGACAAGGCTGCCCACTCTTTCCATATCTCTTCAATATTGTATTTGAAGATCTAGCTGAAGCAATAAGACAACAAAAGATCAAGGGGATACAAGTTGAAAAGGAAGAAGTCAAACTGTCTCTATTTGCAGATGATATGATAGTTTACATAAGAGACCAAAAAAACTCTACCAGGGAACTCCTACACCTTCAGCAAATTAGCAGGATACAAAATTATCTAAAAAAAAAAAAAAAAAAAAAAAAACAGTAGCCCTAATACATACAGATAACAAAGGGGCTGAGAAAGAAATCAGAGAAACATCACACTTTACAATAGCCACAAACAACATAAAGTATCTTGGGGTAACACTTGCCAAAATAGTGAACGACCTATATAGCAAGAACTTTGTGTCTTTAAAGAAAGAAATTAAAGAAGAAACCAGAAAATGGAAAGATCTCCCATGCTCTTGGATGTAGTAAAAATGGTAGTCTTGCCAAAAGCAATCTACAGATTCAATTCAATTCCCATCAAAATTGCAGCACAATTATTCACTACCCTTGAAAGGATAATACTCAACTTTACATGGAAAAACAAAAGACCCAGGATAGCCAAAACAACCCTGTACTATAAAGGAACTTCAGGAGGCATTACCATCCATGACTTCAAGCTCTACTATAGAGCTATAGTCCTGAAAACAGCTTGTCTATAAGAATAGACAGGTAGACCAATGAAATAGAATAAAAAATCCTGATATTAACCCACACACCTATGAATAGCTAATTTTTTTTTTAAAAAAACAGCTAAAAATATACAATGGATTGAGGAAAGCATCTTCAATAGATGGTGCTGGCAAAATTGGATGAAGGTGTGTAGAAGACTGCATATAGACCCATGTCTATTGCCATGCACAAAACTTAAGGCCAAATGGATCAAAGACCTCAACAATAAATCCAGCCACCCAGAACCTCTTAGAAGAGAAAGTAGGATGTACCCTTGAAAAAATTGGTATAGGAGACCGCTTCCTGAACATAACACCGGTAGCACAGACACTGAGATCGACAATTAATAAATGGGATCTCCTCAAACTGAGAAACTTCTGTAAGGCAAAGAACACAGTGGACAGGACAAGACCAAATGACAGCCCACAGACTGAGAAAAGATCTTCAACAACCCCACATCTGACAGAAGGCTGATGTCCAAAATATACAAAGAACTCAAGAAACTAGTCACCAAAACACCAAGTAACCCTATTAAAAATTGGGGTACAGAACTGAATAGAGAATTTTCAATAGAGGAATCCAAAATGGCTGAAAGACACTTAAGAAAGTGCTCAATATCCCTAGTCATCAGGGAATTGCAAATCAAAACAACTCTAAGATACCATCTTAATCCTGTCAGAATGGTTAAAATTAGAAACACCAATGACAGCTTATGCTAGAGAGGATGTGGAGAAAGAGGAACACTCCTTCACTGCTCGTGGGAGTACAAACTTGTACAGCCACTTTGGAGACCAGCGTAGTGGTTCTTCAGGAAAATGGGAATCAGTCTACCACAGGACCTGGCAATTCCACTCTTAGGCATATAACCAAATGATCCACATCAATGCAACAAAGGCATGTGTTCAACTATGTTCATAGCAGCATTATTTGTAATAGCAAGAAACTGGAAGCAACCTAGATGCCCCACAACTGTAGAATGAATAAGGGAGATGTGGCACATTTACACAATGGAATACTACTCAGCAGAAAAAAAAACAATGGAATTTTGAAATTTGCAGACAAATGGATGGAACTTGCAGAAACCATCCTGAGAGAGGTAATTCAGTCACAAAAAGAGGAACATGGAATGTACTCACTCATATATGGATTTTAGACATAGAGCAAAGGATCATTAGCCTATAATTCACACTGACAGAAAAACTAGAATACAAGGAGGAATCTAAAAGATTCATACAAGGTCCCTCAAGAAGGCAAAACGAACAAGATCTCCTTAGCATATTGGAAGGGAGAGCAGTGAGTGAAGAGTGAGTTAGGAGAAAGAGAAGGGGAGGAGAGGAGAACATGTGGGACCAGCAGGAAGACTGAGTTGGGAGACAGACGAGAGAGAGAGAGAGAGAGAGAGAGAGAGAGAGAGAGAGAGAGAGAGAGAGAGAGAGAGAGAGAGAGAGAATACCATTATAAGTTTGAAGAGAAAACTGACACTAGAGAAATGTCCAGAGATCTACAAGGATGACCCAACTAACAATCTGAGCAGCCTTATATGCCCTTCCTTGATAATGAGATTGATAACTAAGTTATATGCCATCATAGAGCCCTCATCTACTAGCTGATGAAAGCAGAGGCAGACACCCACAGCTAAACACTGAGCCAAACTCCTGGAATCTAGTTGCGAAGAGGGAGGAGTGATAAGAAAAGGGGTGAAGACCAGGCTACAGAAATGCACAGAGACAGCTGACCTGGACAAGTAGGAGCTAATGGCCCCCAGACTGATAGCTGGGAAACCAGCATTATACCGACTCAGACCTCCTAAACGTGGGTCTCAGTTAGAAGGCCTGGGCAGTCTAAAGGCCCTCTGACAGTGGAACCAGGGTGTATCCCTGGTGCACAAAAGGACTTTGTGAGCACATTCCCCATGGAAGGATACTCCCTTAGCCTAGAGGGGGAGGGTCTAGATCCTACTCCAAATGACTTGACAGATTTTGATGATCCCTCCTGGAAGGCATCATCTTCCCTGTGGAGTATGTGTGTGTGTGGGGGGGAGGATGTAAAGGGAGGGAGATCGAGGGCATGGGAAGGAGGGAGAGGGAACTGGGATCGATATGTAAAATAATTTTAAAAAGGAAAAAAAAAGAAAACATAGCATCCATTAATCTTTATCAATATCAATGTATATATATATAAATAAAAATTATATATATAATCATATATAATTTACAATTAAATCTTTTTGTGGCTACTTTTTGGGGCAACTAGTTGACAACTTGTCAATTTCTAAAGGTAACTCTTAAAAATTGCTATTTCTGGGTCTGTGTTTTGATGTTCACTCATCAGTTGTGGAATATTGGTCATATTTTTCCTCTAGTGAGAACCCTTTAAAATGGCATCCTTTGTACTTTTCACACAACCTCAGTGGCCTTCCACAGTCTCCGTGCTTTCTGGTACTACCTGATAGTCCATCTTATATATTAGTTGCATCAGAACTAGACATGTATTTCTTTAAGGATCCCTGCTTTCTTTTAGTGGGAAGTGGTATTTAGAGACTTCAATACGGCCACCATTATACAAAATACTGCCACTTTTAAAAAAGTATTGCTAGATCTTTTTAGTGAACAGCTACAAATTCATTTTAAAGAGAAAATTATTAAGAATATTTTGAATTAAAATTTATTCTTTCAGAACATGTACTTGTTGGACTCACTTGTGTCCTGTTTTATTGGGAAAATGGTACATTTTATTTACTCTCTAATAAAGCTGTATTTTTTTAAAAGGGGGGGGAATAGAGAGTGGTGGGCCTGAGCATTAGAAGAATAGAGATCAATAGTGAACAAAAATTGTAATGGCTTGGTGATGATGAGGATGTGGATGAGATAGGCCTGAGCCCTGGGTTTCGAGCATGGCTGCCTTGCTGGGTGAGATGCATTACCTGCAATAGACCAGGTCTAAGATGAAGGTAGCAGAAAACCTTCAGACCTGCAGAGAGAAGGGTCAAGTCAGCGATCACAGGCATGGTGGTTGTTCCTGACACTGAGACTAAACAGTGTCGGGAACTGTTTGATATTGATATTCTGCAATAGCTTAAAGTTCGTGAGGTGGGGCAGAAAGCCTAGAGCAGTAGGTGAGTCTGAGCATGAAGGTGACTGTGGCTCCTGGTTCTTCTCCTGGGAGACTAGAGTAGCTTTCTATCATGAATACGAGTTAGGCTGATCAAGAATTCCTAACAATGTGTGAATAGAGCCTAAAGAACCCAATTAACAATGACTTACATGGGGCCCAAGAGACCGCTTAAGAACCCTTGACTAAAGGAAGTTCCAAGGCCCAATCTTTATCCTCCATACCCAAATTTGGGTTACATACAGCACATCGGCACTACTGAACTTCACTAAGTCTTGGTTTCCTGGGAATGAAAAAGTACACAGTGTTCTTGTGCCTGTACACAATATTATGTTTGACTTGGCCCAAGGATCTCCCAGGCTGCAGAATAGTCTAGAAGGTGCTCCTGCCACCTGGAGGACAGATGTAGACCCAGAGGCATGGATCCTCCCCCTACCCCAAGGTTGACCAGTCAGCATTGGGTCTAATAAGTGTTCTAGGAAGTTAATTTTTTTTTTTAAACTTTTTTAAGATAGTGGTAGGTTCCCTAAGCCTGGAAGACCAATGGCTCACCTTCTCCCATTCAATCTCACTGGTGTTGCAACCAGGAAGGGAATGATGTGTGGATGTATGAAGGGAATGTTGTATGTCTGATTGATTACAGATGCCCTAAAATGTTAGCAGATAACTGACTCTTCCATCAGGAGACAAAGTAGATTTAAACTAGAATGAGACAAAGAGCTAAGAATGGAAAGTCACTGTTTCTTTCTTTCTTTCTTTCTTTCTTTTCTTTTTCTTCTTTTTTTTTTGTTTTTTTTTTTTTGGTTTTGTTTTGTTTTTAGGGACAGGGTTTCATCAGCCCAGCCTGGCCTTGTGCTCACTATATAGTCAAGGATGGCTTTGAACTCTGGTTCCTCCTGACTCCACCTCCTGAATGCTGGGAACACAGGCAGGTGTGTACCACAACTCCTGGGTTTAAACAGTGATGCTGGAAGTTAAATACAGAATTCTGTGCATACTAAGCAAGCATGCTACCAGCTCAACTACACACTCCATCTTCCTGATTCTCCTTTATTAGGGATCTGACTACTTGTTAGCAGCAGAGACCCTGTCCCTCTGCCAAGACTTACAAATTCTCTGCCTGGTTTCTGTCTGCAAGAGTGTCACTCTGTAGCAACTCAGCTTTGCCAAAATAATTTGTTTTGACTACTTGCTTCCTAATATCAATTCATCCATATTAAAAGATTTATAATATATATTTTCTATTTATATTATGTACACACACATTTAGCCCTTTGCAGACCAACTTGTGTCAATGTTGGCCAAGTACAGAAATGCCACTTACTAGGCCCCCTAAAATTCGAACATATAAAGATCAGAACATAATTCCTGGGGATTGGTCCATGGCTTAAAAATGGGCTCTGTCCTTCTGGTTAGCTAAGAGAATTGTGCCGCCAGAGCAAATTAAGGTTTACTTTTCAATGGCTATTTCTGATCTGATCCAGCAGAAGAATGTGGCAGATACATTTTCCCTTGATAGCTATGAGTTAGTCACACATTTGAGACAATTCAGGGATGCTTTGCTCTGCCCATGATGGGTTATTTCCCCCTTTGTCTCCCTAAGTCTGTTTCTGCCTTCCTTTGCTCCTGTCCTGAATTTTTAGATATAGTTTACATAACAAAGGGCTTCCTTGGATGTGGCCAATGGTGGTTACTAGTAAGAGGTCAGGGGCTGGAAAAGAGAGGTACCATGTATTTCTGACTCCCATCTTTGTTGGGCTCAGGTGTGATGTCCTTCTTCTTATGGTCACATTCTAAGCAGAAGCCTCCTCTCCCATGTGACAGCTGTTGCTGTTTCCAGCATGTCTCATTTTTCTTCTTGTCCCCTCAAGCCCTCCAAAATGGTAATGGCCATTCACTGTCACAAGGTATGATTCATCGAGTCCCTTGGTGACTCATTAGCTCTTCCAATTCCATACCTGTACAGACAGTTCCTTTAAAATGATGGTTGGTTACTGTGTGAAATGTGCTATTTTCTGTCTGGGCCTGAGTCAGAAATACTATCAGTAATATTGCTGTCAGAAAGACATCTGAATTTCTTTGTACATCCACACATTCCCTTACAAGGTAACTTGTGTGCGGCAACAGTTCCCTTCTTGAGAGATGTCTCTTTGGGGTGCACTACTTGCCTCTAAGAAGAGTCTCAGGTCTCCAGATGGCTCCATAATTTAATGAGCAGGGAGAGCACCCTAACACTATGTGTATCTGGACATTGAAACACTTGCCATAGCATATGCCTTGGATCTTCGTGTTGAAGACAAAGCTTTAACTCTCATTTAAAAAGAGCTTAAAAGTTATTATAAATTTTGCAATTCATTCCAGTCAATAGTAACTGAAAATTAAGAAAAAACATTTTAACCAATGCATAATTGAACAAAAAAGAATTAATTATTATCCCATATCCTCTCTATAAGAAAAAATACTGATGATTCTGAACAATTTTCTTTACCACTCTAGGCTATTGTTTTCTCATCTATAAAATGAAGACACAAGGAGAAACGTTTTGAGATTATTGAATCTTGATGTCACCTAAACAAAAACATTCCCCTAGCATAGGCTCTGTCAAGTTTCAGAAGATACATTATATACACAGAAATAACTTCCATAAAATGATATAATTGCTTACAATGCTGATAGGAAGGCTTGGGGAGCAGATTGGGGTTTGGTCAGCTAAGTATGACTCCCAGAACACAGCTGTTGGTGATCAGACTAGGCTGTAGGACCCCTAGACTAAATAAGTGTGTTCAATGGAGACAATGAGGAGCTTATAAATCAATAGACCCTAGAACAACTCCAGCTTTCCCATCATGACTTGGGTAATGTTATAATTTCTCTGAATCCTGATTTCTTCAGCTATAAAATCAGGTATCAAGTGTGAAAATATCTCAGATGATATTTAGTACTTAGTGAATATTCAATTAAATTGTAATCTGTTCTCTCCCCCAAAGGTAAAAATATGTTTATTGAAAAACAGGGAAAACTTATAAAGAATAGGAAGATGAAATAAGGGTAAGATAGCAAGATAGGGCCAGAGAATAGAAAATCTTTCTTGAGAAGGAGAAGAAAGAGGAGGAGGAGGAGGAGGAGGAGGAGGAGGAGGAGGAGGAGGAGAAGATAAACAAACTAGAATTTTTAGAATACATTGATAGCAGGGAAGGATAGAAGAAACTTGATGTTTCTGCAAGGTCAATGTTGCAGCCATAGACAAGAAGCAGGCTGTTCTCACAAAGGTTAGTAAGAGGCGAATGCCTTTACTAGTGTCTTCTAATTGAACGTTCCTTCTGAATTTATGGAAAATGCCCTTTGGGAAGTCACTGCAGTAGACTCAACTCCTTATTTAGTTAGAAATACTTAATTAAAACCATGCATTTCTCTGTTAATCTCCAAAGCAGAGTGTGGCCTCCTGATAGGTGCAGAACGGTAGGCCTGGGGCACACTTCCCTGAGTCACAGGCGGGAGGGATGAAATGAGGGTATGGTAAGACAGTGCTGACCTAATTCCAATAAGATTGTATTCCCCCAAAGCACACGCCTGGGAAGTTAGCCAGGATCAGGAAGATGCATCAAAGGAGAAGACCCAAAGCATGTCCCATCCCACAACTATGCAGTAATTGCAGAGATGAGAAAACAGTGATCCTTCTATCTGCTAAGGAATTAACTTGTGGCTGAAAAATCATACAGACTCTTGAGTAACATGGCAGTAGTAAAATAAGTCTGGCTGTCAAGGGATTATACTTCAAGTGACTTTGGACATAGGAAAAACTGTATAATACCTTCCAGTGTCAAGAAAGTACAGAACTAAAATCTACCTGGGAATGTGTTTGCTACATCCTTAAAGTGCATATTCATCTACCTCCAAGTCTTCACTTTGTAATAAAATAGCTGAATTCCACAGAGTTAAATCAGTGTTCTAAGATCATCAAGCAGATAATGGCAGGGCTAGGTTCAGTTGCTTTTGTAATAATTAGATATTTTGTTCCTTATTCCACATTGCCTTGACCTATGTGTTAGAGGAAATTTAGCCTAAGCGTATGATGCTGAATATTGAGAAATGTTAACCGATCTGTTTATAGACTCAAAACTAGACCATAATGCTACCCTTCTGGATCTTTAAGAGGTCCTGTGACCGAGTGATAACATTGCAGAAAGGACGTATCATTTCTACAATGTACCCAGGCAGTCACACCAAGAACATGTCTTATAGAGACAAGTTGATAGCCATGACCAAGGGCTAGTCCTGTATACATATATGTTTTTCTGCATTTTAATAGTTTCTGGAAACACTAGACCTCCCCTTTTTTCTTTTCATGACCCCCAAAGTGGGGTCATGAAGTCCTATTGATACATCTGATACATATACAGAGGATCAAGAAAGAGAAAAAGAGAAAGAAAATGAGAGAGAGAGGATGACAGAGGATATAGAATAAGCCCAAGAGATGGGTAAGCAAATAGACATGCTAACAAAGCCAATTTTGCTGGACCACACCCTACACTGGGACTCTGAAAGCTGGGTTTTATTAATTTGGGAGCTCTGGAACTGTTTTGAGTTTCTTCCCACCATTTCTAGGGCCCAAATCTTACCAAAAATTCCCGTTGGAAGTTGTTAGTCTTCCAACACATTGAGAACTGTCGACAAAGACCAGTTTTTCTCTTTTCTTCCCTGTAGGTAAAAAGTGACTCATGGAAGGCCAGGGAGGAAACCCAACTACCTAAGGGTTAAGATTCTCCAGACTTAGCCATCTGTCACAGCTGCTCCTTGCCATTGGTGACAGTGCTTCACGGAGGGTGGCCTGTGGCAGTGTCCAGAGATGAGGCTCTCAAACAGTAGACACTCCTCTAGGGAACCATGGAGACAACTGTTCACACTCATTTTGTCAGTGTCTTTTTTAGGTTCCAGGGCCCCTTTTTTAGGTTCCAGTAGGCTGTGCACTATCCATCAGTAGGAAGACTGAGTGCAACTTTCAACACTACCTCTGGAGACCAGCTTCCAGCAAGTCCCTCTTACTCTTTGACCATTGGTTGCACATTTTAAAATACATCATAGGGTAAAATTCCATTATGCCCTTACTAACAGACCTTACAAAGCTATTCTGGACATTGAAGCATTGTTTATAATTGAGAAAATATTGGCAACAAATGTCCTGTGTAATGAGATGAGCAAAATGTGGCTGCATTCACAGAATGGGAAACACGTAGTGCAAACAGGCCAATGGCAGAAGTCTGGATTGCCAAAAATACAATAAAGAGAAATGATACATAGCAAGCTATCTCTTAGGAAAAGTGTGAATACACGAGGAACATGAGCACTTGTATATTAAAGAAGTGATTAGAGTTCTGAAGACAAAGAGAGAATAAGCTAGGAAGATGTTTGAAAGAATCGAGCTCTGGGGAAGGGGTAAAGTTAGTAACTAAAGCTCAGCCAAAACACATTTGATGTCCTTGAGTGAGTCCAGTGTAACTGAAGTAGATTTCTGGGGATGGGAAATGTAGGACATCAGGACAGACAAGTAACCAGCTGTCTATGAAGGGTCTATAGTTGGCTCTGGGATTTTTAATTAAGGCATCTGTGCTGGTATCCCTGATACTATAAAGCTCCATGCAATGCCCGAGCCTCACCATCTGGGAAGGAAGTAGAAGGACCTCAAAGGATCTGCCTCCAAATTCTCCTCCACTCTGTTTCCACATGAAAAGTTCCTTAGAAATCAAGTCTCTCAATAAATGGACTCTGGTTATCCACCATGAACAGGCCTTGGTCCTCTGACAATATGTGAAGTTGTTCAGACAGCCCATCACATCCTCTTATAGGAGCAGGAAGGAGATATTACCCCATAGATACTAAAATCCTGCCTTTTGTTGCATCTTATGCTTCAGCTATTGCCAAGAGCATGCATATATGGGCATATGTGGTGTGTGTGCGTGTGTGTGTGCTTGCACGAATGCATGCTACTCCTAGGCTATGAGTACCATTAGTCATGCTCATGATGTTTTTTGCATAATATCTCTCTCTCATCAGTGGATTGAACAGGAAACAATGTAAGCTATGTATGTCTTGGGTGACTCTGGCTTTTAATGAGAATGAATTATAACAAAGGAGAATAAAAACTAGAAAGCTAGGTAAGCATCTGTGGCATCATTCCAAAGTGGTGATGGCTAGGATGGAGGCAGAGGTGGGGTGTTGTAGAGATGTATTTTGCTAGACTTGAAATACATTGTGAAGGTAGAGCTGATAAGATTTGCTCAGAAATAAAATAAGGGTATGAAAAAAATACAGGGGTCAACACTTTGGTTCTGATAACCAGCAGCCATTTATTCTTCTGCGGTTGTCTGGGCACAGGGTAGCCTCTCTACAGTTAACCTTCGTCTTACACAGCAAGATTTTCAGGAGGGTAAGAAGGCACCTCATTTTGTGAGGCTTATGTGATCTTGATACTAAATCCAGTACAAGAAGAGAAAACTAGCAATAGAATAATCTTACTTTCAACATTAAAGTGAAACTTCTCAGTGGTAGCCCTGATCTCCTGCAGTCATCAAATTATATATTAAATCTTTAGATGAAATTTCCTTTAATATCAGAAAAAGACATGTATGCCTACTCATCAACAAAGACTAGGAAGTCCTGGTCAGTGTGTTAATCCTGGAACAGAAGAAGATCAAATTGCTGAGTTGCATTCATAATGCCATGACTGAATAACCAGTAAGCAAATAAAAGTAATAAGAAGGTTAGTAAGTTTGTTGAAATCAATATGCAAAACCCAACACGGTTCTTATATGTAAGAAATAACTTAGTGGAAAATATGATGGGAGATCCCTTTCATACTCACAACGAAAAGTATAATGGAGGTGAACATAAACAACAAGAACAAAAAACAAACAAAAAAGATAAAATGCCATGTTAAAAGCATGTTTTCCATTTATACAGTTACTTTTTGGGGTTAATCTCTAGATTCAAGGTAGTAAGAGTCAAAGTCCCACCAGAAAGCTTATTGTTTATCTTAAAATTTTATTTTAAAGTTAATGTACAAAAATACTCACAAGGAAAATTTTAAGACATCTAAAAGGAAGATATATCTGATATCAAAGTGTATTATAAATGAAGGAAATCTGTGTTGATAAAACCAGCAGAATTGGCAGTCTGGAAGGAAATACTAACAGCAGCTAAAATAAATGTAATTAAAAATTTGAAAGTACAAAGGAATGTTTGCAATTCAGTTTTGAAAATAATAAAAAGCAAAAATATGAGCAGAATAACTCATTCTATGAGATAATAAAATGAAATAGAAATCCATAATTATAAAAACTAGAAGAATAGAAACTATAGTAAGAAAAAAATCGGCAATGGTATGAATAAGAAAATCAGAAGAGGAAAATCCAGCAGAATAATAATTGAAGCATGCTCTATTTCACTGGCAACCAAATAAATATAAATTAAAATAAAAATAAAACCAGGAGGTGCATGCCTGTACTCCCAGCACTTGGGAGCCTGGGCAGGAGGATTGCCTGGAACTTGAGACCAGCATGGGAGGCAAATAATACTCTGTGTCTTAAATATATAAAATAATGGTAGTAATATCAAATAAACAAAAAGGAGATGTGACTTACCATATGGAAATTGTTTAAAATTACAAAGTCACAAACTAACAGGCACTAGTGAGATCATGGGAATCATGACCTTCCCATTCCATGGAAAAGTTAAAAAAAAAAAAGAAAGAAAAAAAAAAGTGTGCAATCTTTCTGGGAAGTAATTGGCCATACTTAGAGCAGGTAAGAATACATACATATGCAGCTGAAGAGATGGCTCAGTGATTAAGAGCATGCATGACTCTAGCAGAGGATCTGAGCTTAATTGCCAGAACTCACACCAGATGGCTCTATAGCTCTAGGGCATCTAACACCCTCTTTTGGCTTCTTTAGACACCTGCAATCACACACACACACACACACACACACACACACACACACACACACACACACACACACACACTCACACATGTGTACATTTGTATGTCGTAGCACATATACATTCTTTGTGGGTTTTTTTAAGTCTTAGTGTATGTGTGTGTGAGAGAGAGAGAGAGAGAGAAAGAGAGAGACAGACAGAGAGACAGAGACAGAGACAAAGAGAGACAGACAGAGACAGAGAGAGAGATGAAACTTGGTATTTGGAGATTCAAAGATAATGGAGAAGACTCTCATCAGATTGTGCATTTGAAAGCAATTTCCATGTCTGCTGATAAGGAAAGTCAATAAAAAGGTATGGTATGATTTGAGACAATCCTATGAGAATATCTCATGTAATAAATGCAATAAGCAAGATTTGTCAGGGTAACTTGGCCAAGTCTCAAGATACACTGCAGAGGGATGAAATAAAGAAACTGATGAGATGATGTCATTCATCTGCATAAAAAATACTAACATGAAAAAGGCATTATTTTTCAAGGATACCAAAAGCCCTGGATCCTGACTTACTGCTGCAATGGTTGACATTGGATATTTAGACTTTACAAAGATATGAAAGTGATACATAATTAGTGGGAAGTATGCTTGGAGGTTTGAATTTTGGTCTTTGTGGGGGCCAATGGTAGGTGATATGATCATCTTTCAGGATGTTCGGTGTGTATGTAACAATTAACACATATGCTCTGTAGCTCAGCTGTGATATTCACTGAATTAGATGCATTCAATGGTATTAGCTTTCAATGGGCTTATGTTGTCATTGCCAATCCAGAGGCACCTGTACATTTCTAAACATGAGGGAGATGAATTTTGAAGATGCAAGATACTATGCTGAGTTAGAAGCTGGAGAATGATACAGAACAGGCAGGAGACAACACACAAATAACAAGAGGGGTCTGTGAACTAACATCCATAATTAGTCACGAAAAGTTGTATCCTTTCTCTTCCATTCCAATGTGTTTCTGTGTGCTGTCTGTGCATGTTTGCATATATGTGGGCCTATGTGTGCAGGCTTGCACTTGTGTATATGTGTAGGTGCAAGAGCATGTGGAGGCTCAACATTGAAGTCAGGAAACCTCCTTTATTGTTCTCCTACCATTTTTTACTAAGGCAAGTTCTCTTAACAAAACTCAGAGATTGCTAACATGGCTAATGTCCCTCCCTATCCAGCATCCTCTGGGGGATCTTCAGTCTCTACCTTCCTCAGATGGAATTACAGGCAGCTGCCATGCCCTCCATGCTGGTTCTAAGGCACTGAACTCCAGTTTATTCTCTCATGGCATGTGCTTTAACCACTGAGCTAGCTACATAGCTGCTGAAGAGTTTTAACAACTCAAGTTTATGAACTTGAAGACTAGGCCAGACAATGACAGGGAAAGAACAGGCATATTGTAAGCACTTGGAGATGACTCTGCCCCTTGGTGTTCTGCAATTTGTCTCCCTTCTTTATATGTAGATTATTCCATTAATTGGAATCCAATCAAAGGAAGAGACATTGTGCTTGTGGGTATTGCTTAACTGGTTGGTAATATGCATGACCTTTTGTGTTTGATGATCTATTTGAAAGAGCTGACCCATCTCCATTGACACACAGTATGGCTCAAACTGTTCAGTGTTATGTGGAAATGTAACAGGCTCTGACATGACCATCCCAGAGGCAAATGAGTCAACTCCTGCTTCATGTAGATGGGGAAGGTTGACAAGAGGAACGTGTGATTAGCCCACAGCACAGAAATGAGAGGGAGAAATGACGAGTATACAGCTCAACTCAATATTCCATCAACATGTCTGTACTGTTAGTGTCTTCCCTGAGCTCACATATTCACTTTGCTAAAAATAAAAGGAATATTTATGTAAGTTCAGAACATTTTTACAAAGCTATCTCTCTCTCTCTCTCTCTCTCTCTCTCTCTCTCTCTCTCTCTCTCTCTCTCTCTCTCTGTGTGTGTGTGTGTGTGTGTGTGTGTGTGTGTGTGTGTGTGTATGTGGGGGGGAGTAAGGTTTTCCGCCTGCCTTGGACCCAGAGCCATGCCAGCCCCAAAATAATACACAGAGATGCTGTATTTGTTATTATGCTGTTGGCCAGTTACTAGTTTCTTGTCTGCTAGCTCTATCTTAATTATTAACCCATTTCTATTAATTTAAGTATTTCCACATGGTCTTATCTTACTGGACAGCGGGCCCGGACCTCTGTTCTCTCCAGTCCCTACATGCTGACTCCTCCTTTCTACTTCCTCTTTCCTCCTTGTCTCCTAGTCCCTCCTATCTTCCTTTTCTATTGGCCAACAGTGCTTTGTTCATTAACCAATACAAGAAACATATTTACAGAATGACATCTCCCATTGTGTGTGTGTGTGTGTGTGTGTGTGTGTGTGTGTGTGTGTGTGTGTATGTGTGTGTGTGGTGTGTACCACATGTATGCAGGAGTCAGCAGAGTCAGATGAGGCATCAATTCTCCCTCTAACTGGAGTATAGGCAGTGGCGAGCCACTGCGTGGGTGCTGTGAACCAAACCTGGTCCCTCTACAGAAACAGTAATTTCTGAGCTATCACCCCAGCCCAAAAGAAAATTTTACATAAGACATATTTAAATCCATGAGTCCACAAGTATTTCTCACAATAGTGTGAGAAAAACATAGAGGAAGGAAGGGAAGAAGGGGGGGAGGTAGCAAAGGCTATTATATATTTACTTAGCTCTTTTGAAAGGATTTAATAGCATGCCTAGATCGTGCACATAGTTGTACATTGCTGAGAGAACATACTTATGGAGTTAGGAAGAAGAAATCACAAATTGGATTTATTACATGTATACCATGAGTTTGAATGGGATGTGGATGCCCAGAAGAGTGGTTAAGTGTGATCTCTCTCTCTCTCTCTCTCTCTCTCTCTCTCTCTCTCTCTCTCTCTCTCTCTCTCTCTCTCTCTGTCTCCCTTCCCTGCCCCACTGTGTGTGTGTGTGCATGCCTGTATGTGTGTGTGTGCATGTGTGTGTGTATGTTTGTGTGTGTGCATGTGTGTTTGTGTGTGTGTGTATGTTTGTGTGTGTGTGTGTGTGTGTGTTTGTATGTGTGTATGTGTGTGCATGCTTCCAGAAGGGATTAATGTTTGAGTTGGTGGACTGAGTACCACAGATGTGGGTCTGCAGCAACCTGGCTTTTGAGAATCTGAGTAGAGCAAGAAGGCAGGGGGAGGCTGAATTTGCTCTTTGCCTGAAGGCACCAATCTTCTACCATTGCCCTCATTTCTCACACCTTCAGATGCAAACTGGAATCTATCTTCTGAGTGCCCAAGCCTTCACACTCCCCCATCTGCTTTCTTGTGTGTTTGGTTTGCAGATAGTACAGTGTGGATCTTCTCAGGCTGCTTAACTTTGCACCAGCACCTTATACATCTTTTTATATGCTCATTCTGTTTCTCTGCAGAACTCTAATTCAGTGTACTGAGCCAGTAGGAGGCTGCAGCTAATTACCTCGAAAGCCATCATTCCTGTGTAACAGAAGCAGGAGGAAAACTGAGAACCAGGGCTCTCCAACCAGCCCCCATAAAGACTCTCACAACTTTATCTCTAAACTCAGAATGCAGAGGCCAGCAGGCTACTGTTAATGGGGAAGCAATCTGAACACAGCTATCTCTCTGAAGGAATCAACAGCAGAGGTTATTCTGAACTTGTAAGAATAGTCACCAAGTCTAGGACCCATCCAGAACTAGAACACCAGGTTCGGATCCAACAGCAAACACAGTGAGAACTTAGGTGGCATTTAGCATCAAGAGACATGCCAGCATGTGGAAGCCTTTTGCAAACTTCTAGTCAAGATGTTTATGGTGCCCTGGTCAGAGTGGCAGCACCATTTACCTAAATGGGTTCCTGTCCTACAGGCTGACTTCCCTAGTCCCTGTCTCCTTCAGCTAGGTTCTGCTGTTTGGTTTTGTGTTCCACAGACACAAATACAGAGCTTTTTAACACTTTCTTTGTGATTCAGTGTATATGTTCCCTTCTCTAGGGGCAAACAATTGGACTGTGTGTTGTTTTTACCTGCTGTGTGCCTAAAGAAAGTCAAACGTACTGGAAAGAAAATCTCTGTCCCTCACATGCCTCTCTATTGAATTCCTCTTTGTGGTTTCTGACTTCTGTGATGGTCAGTCTTAACTCTCTCCTTCAATAGAAATAAAAACACAGAATGACGCTCAGTTTTGTGGAGCGATAGGCAAATCACCGACTGTGTACACTTAAACGCAGGTGTTGTATTGTGTTTTCTGTTGCCATGATAGGCATGGTGCAAAGCAGATCACAGTCCATGACTAAACAAAATCAGGGCAGACACTCAAGCAGGAAGTAAAGTAGAAACCATAGAGAAACAGTGATTACTGTCCTGCTCTCTGGCTTATACTCAGCTGTTCCTCCAGCACCACCTGCCTAGGAATGTTACTACACAGTGGGCTGCCCTCCTTATCAAATAGCAACAAGACCATGTCTTCCCCACACACCCACAGCGCAATCTGACTCAGACAATTCTTCATTTGAGATTCCCTCTTCTCCAGTGTCTCTATGGTCTGTTGAGTTGGCAATAAAAACTAACCCACACACTAGGTTAGAAAGCAGTGGAAATATTAAATGCTGGGAGGGATAATGACTTTGATGCATATTTTCAAAAATCATTTTAAGGTGCCAATTCTGGAGAGTCTCTTCAAAATCATCAGGTGTGCTTAAGTTAAATATTTCCCCAAATTCCCTAATATACTTTAGCAACATTAAACTGTGAGAACTTTATTGACACATTCAGTGTTCAAAGCTCTCTCACTTTAATTTCTTGTCACCTTTTTCCTTGTTATAGAGAGAATGCTATCAATTTGAGGCTTCAGATACTCAGCAATTACATCTGAAATCAATAACTCAGATCATCAAGATATTTAAATACATATTGTTCATTGATTTAAAATCTATCTATACAAGTGAATATGGCTGGGTGAGTAAATGTATCTATATCAATGTAGAGAACCTGTGTACTATGTAGGAATGGTGGATAGAAAATGAAGAGTATTTGTAAAGGAAAAAAATGCTAGGTTAGACTTTACTCCCAAAATTACTCTTTTGGAAAGGGGGAATTGTTTTATTTTATCATATTCCACCATGTAATGATTGTTTGCTGTTTAATTTTGAAGAAGAAAGGTCTTCAAGGGTTATCAACCTGACATAACCACAGTGGGGATTGCTACTAATGTTTCCAAGCAGAATTGGTGAACTTTAATAAATATTTAATTATTCTTCCACTGGGTGAATGGCCTCAGATTCAAGATGGGTCTTGTTAAGAGGGAGGCTTTTAAATATTGCTTCTTCAAGTATTACAGTAAGTGGCTGCATGGTGGGCACTGAGAACATGTGACTTTAGGAAGAGGGAGTAAAAGAAGCTTCTTAATGTTGTGGCTTGGAATAAAATTGATTGTGATATTGGGAAAGTATCTAATACAATATTAGGTACTTATATGAAATATAACACAATATAATTATTCAAAATAATACTGAGATACTTTATAGATATACAACATGATTTAAATAGACATATAATTATGTCAATTAAATAAATAATTATAAGGAGATGAGTTATAAGTTTTAGAGATATTTCTGAATTTCCTGGTGAGGGGAATAGAGAGCTTATTTGGGAAGTGGCCATGTCATAGCTGACATTGCCTTATACTTATACTAGTGCATGTATGGTAGACCGTCAAACAGTGGTTGCATACTGAATCAGTACCCAGGCAGAAGGACCTATGCACAGAGAAGTCTTTTCTTTCTAGGTTATATCAGGAAAGTGTGTTTACCTGATAGTCTTCATTTTGATTCCACCTCCTGGGTCAGTGTTTACTCTTCTCTGATTTTCATGCACATGCGTGAACCCATTTTTCTAAGAGTCTGAGATGCTATATCCAAAGTAGTCCACATGGAAAGTTCTGGAAGGTTCTGTGAGAAGAATGTCAGTCATAGGCTGATTGGAAGACTGCACTTACGGAGTCTGTTCACAGAACCAATGTCAGGATCTACATTTGATATACAGATATTTTCCATTCCTTTTTTACCCCCAAATGGATACACTCACATTATTTACCAGATTAGCCTCTGGATGACTTATGGCTCTTTCCAGAAATCATTAAATTCACTCCCTTCTTCTGGCCCTCACCCCTACGCCACCCCAAAGGATGAAGACCTGGTATGAAATAGAATCCACAGGCTCTGAAGACAATTCCACAAGAGGAGTCCCAAATGTGTAAGAGGGAAAACAACATAGCTGAGTAAGTGTAATGACCTCCCACTTACAGACATGCTGGGAAAGGACAGCGTTCTCTGAGATCTCTGTTCTCCAAGATTTATCTTTTCTATTTTATATTACTGTGTCTTGTTTGGCAATAAGTTTTATACCGAGTTGCCAGGCTTAGCAACTTTCTATGTTAATCAAAATAGGAAATCATGATCTTTTGCTTATTTCTTTCTGTAGAGATCAAGAAACAAAAGTATAATTTATAAACCTTATAGAGACATTGGTAGGAGTAGTGAAATAAGCTCAGTATTCTTTAATTTTTAAGCCAAACCATACCATCATCTCACATGATGCTACTGACTGGTAGAGTATGGCAGCATGGGAGTTTAAGAACTTCTATTTCTGGTTATTCACTTGAAGAGGAGCTAAAAGCTCAAGTTACATTGACTTATCTCATTCACAGGCTGGTTAACAATACTTTCCTCTCAATTTTTGACCCTATAATATATTCTCTCCAAGTACTAGACCCTTTGCTCAATAGTTATTTTGTTACTATGATTTGACTGTCTCCCAACACACAAATCATCCAGTGATTGAAAGTGATTCTGCCTTATAAACTTCTGCTAACTCAGTCCACCAGAACTTTTTGTTTTACTAAGTTTACCAAGGCAGTAATTTCTCAAATAGAATAGTTGGCCTTTAACTGTTGTCAGGTAGCCAAACTGAGTTAATGGGAAGGAGGCACTACATGCAAGCAGAAAGCAACTAAAGCAATTTAATAAATAAGCTACCTTAGGGATTTAAAAAGAGAAATCAAGCCCAAGGAAATTGGCTAAATTTTTCAGATAGCTTTTCAGGATTAAGGAATGAAAGAGAACAATTTTTAGTTTGCATATTTGGATTTCAGAAGAGTGTTTGACTTACAAAAATACTTTTTTGGCTAAGTTAATTCAGGCTGAGTGGGATATGTGTGGTCTGTAATGCATGGCCACAATGTAACACTTGTCAGATTCACTCTGCAGATCTGCATTCAGTATCTGGAATAAATCCTTTCACCTACCAACAGTTGAGCAAGTTATCTTCAGAATTTTCCCCAGAGGAAAATCCAACAGAAACAAAACACTTTCCATTTGCCAACATTGTTCACTTCCCTGCATTGTGTCAGACATTTCTTTTTTCTTTTTTATTGTTTTTAGTTAATTTTGTCTTTTAAAATAAATTCCTAGAGAATTTCATACATATGTATGGTGAAATATGATCATGGCCATTACCCATTTCTCTAATTTCCAACAGAACTTCCCCCACACATCCTCCTACCAACTTCTCCATTTCCTCCATCACAAAATTTATTTAGTGTAACCCATATGTCAGTAGCTATTGGCTGCTAATGACTCCTCATTGAGGGGTGAAGCATCATGAAACCTCCCCGATATTGGCTGGAATTTTGGTTGCCTTGATCTTGTAGAGTAACTACAGCTACTATGAGTTCATGAGTGCAATAACCATGTCATGTCTAGAAGACAGAGTGTTACAACATTCATTTCTATCCTCTGATGCTTACATCCTCTCCCACTTACAATATTCCTTGAGACTTGGAGGGAAGTTGATAAGTATGTACCACTTTGGGCTGAGCATCCATAAGCATTTATCTCAGCATTTTGACCAGTTATGAGACTGTATATTGGCTTCCGTCCACCATAAAGAGGGGTTTCTCTAACCAAGGTTGAGAGAAGTCTAAGTCTGTGGGTATAAATATAAATATTTAGAAGGCAGTTTGATACCATGAACATTTAACAAAAGAATGACAGTATGTCCCAACTTAGGGTCTTTGGCCTCCCTAGCCATGGACTTTTGACCCTAATTACAGTACCAGACATGAATCCCTTCCTTACCACAAAATATGCCTCGAATATAATCAGAAAGTGATTGGTTACCCCACCAACAATCATGCTACTATTGCAACAGTGGGCACATCTTGCATGGTAGGTTGCTATTGAAGCATTCAGGGACCAATGCTGTGTAAGATAATTGATACATCCTCCCCACCCTGGACTCTTCTTGTACAATGAAAGCTACTCAGGAGAGAGAAAACTTGGTACATTTGAGATCAATTTCTCTATGCACTGTTGTCCAAGTATATAGTGTCTTCAGCAATAGGGACTTCCCATGTAATTATGGTGGGTAATCAAGAGCAAGAGTTGGTATTGTTTTGGAGAACTCTGCTGCCTCCCTGACTAAAGGTTCATAGGGAAGTATTCCATGATTGCAGGCACTTTTTTAGATTGTATCCAATCAAGTCCTCACTCTTGTCTCTGGCATCTCATTTGAACAATACCAGACATTGTTAGAGGGTTTGCAGATTTTTAAAGCTTTCTTTGGACACCATCACATCAAATATGCCCAGCTGTTTTGTGGTTTTATATTTGCTTCTCCATCTGAGTGTGGGCCCAAGAGGGAGAGACTTTCTTTTGTTTGTTGCTACCATTTACAAAATTCTGTATATAGGAAAACTTGGGAGTCCATAGAGGAGTAACAGTGATACTTTTGTTCAGCTTCCATGAGGTCTTCATATGACTAATTTCTTCTGTTTTTGCAAAGTCCATAAGCTATAAAGACAGATTATCTGTCATAATTATATCACACACAATATACTCTATACACTCATATACACATTTATATGGTTTTAGTATGCTTCTTGATTTTAATAAATTATATTTTAATTGTATGTATGTATGTATGTTATGCGCATATGAGTTGTGAGTGCAGCACCAAGGGAGTCCAGAAGAAGTTGTCAGATGCCCTGAAGCTAGAGTTGCAGGTGTTGGTGAACACCTGACATGGGTATTGGGAACTGAACTCCAGTCCTCTGGAAGAGCAGTATGTGACCCAGCCCCTTCTAGCCCTTTCTTCTTAATTGTGTCTAAGACTCTTTCTAAGCAGTTGTGTCAAGAAGATTATGAGTTTGAAATGCTGGTAATAACTGTAACCATATAATTGCCAGCAGTAATTCAAAGAAAAATAAGTTAAAAGTTTTAAATATAATTTTTAAAAGAGGATGATAATTTTGGCTATCTGTTGGTAAAAAGTCACCTTGCATGATATATTTGTGGCATACTATTATGCTATATCTTTATGACGACTCAGCAAGATGGGCTCCCAAACCAAGCAGTGCAGGCATTATAAGTACTAACCTATCTGAGCAAACTGAGGAGAATAGACACCGGGTTATATCACTGCATAGTAAATTATGGACTCTCATGCCCAAATCTCCTAATGAGAATTTTCATCCTGGCATCCTGGAGAAAATATGCAGGTAATCTTATGTTTGCCCCTACTTTGGATGCTTGCCAATCCTGAACTAGCTTATCGCCAGAAAATAGAAACAGAAATGTCATCGGAGGTAGGACTTGTAGTATTCAAAAGAAGAAGCACTTGCTCAAAAAATATGTTTGTGAAAACTGTGTCTAATTGGTGACAAGGAGCAAAGGACAGAAAAAGAGAGCTGGATGTGGAAAGAAAAACAGAAATAGCTCTAGAAGAAAAAACATTTTCCCTAAGATCCTGTTTCTATATTCTACAAGACCATTTAGGAGTTTACATAAGGTGGAGGAAGTGAACCATCAGAACTGGGCTGTCTATTTCCTTAGCAGGTAGCTTTTTGTGGTTGAAGCTACTATGTATCCCATGCCTGAGGGGACAGAATCAGACTGAACAAAGTCTCTCTACTTTTCATAGTGTAAGTCTTAGCTCAATGGTGAAGAAAGACTCACATTAGTTTTCAATATATGTGTATGTTTTGGTCAAGTAGAAAGACAGCATATTGCCACACAGCAATAGGAAAAAAACTAAACATAAGCTATCTAAGATGGAAGGTCTGAGATGTGATCATGGCCTTCTGGCCCATATTCAGTGGAACTTGAGTCAATAGTTTGGATGCCTATGGTCAAACGTATGTGTTTTGTACTTCCCTGTCTTGAGTAGATATGGGATCTGTTATGAGCCATGCTGTAACTATAGTTACTTGTGTTAACCATAACATCTTTAGGATTGGATAAACAGGATGCCCAAGATCAGATGACAAAAGTCCAAAATAAGGTTCTCCAAAGCTGCTGTAATCTTGGACTCATGTTTTTAAATTTTATTTATTTTAATATGAAATTTTATTAATACTTTGATACTACCTTACTTTTTTTGATAATATTTGTATCCCTTACTCCTCCCAGATTCACCCCTGACCTCTCTACCTCCTCCCAACTTCATGTCCCCATTTATTTATTTATTTATTTATTTATTTATTTATTTATTTATTTATGTAACCCACTGAGTCTAATTTGTGCTGCCCATATAGACAGTGTGCACTTTATACAGCTCTCAAAATCTAAGCTCCCCTATGCCTAATGGCAATGCACACTGATAGACTGTAGGTATCAGAAAATAGATGGTCTGTGGAAGAGGAGTGACATCCTTTCCCAAATCATCCAGTAGGCTTGTATGACAAAAATATCATAAATCAGTACTTACACAAGCATTAATTATGCTAAAATAAAGAGAGTATAATTCCTCTTGGACTCCTCATTGCTGGCATATGACACGTAGGGTCAGGAAGTCTTGACAAATGTCTATACAAATCTTCTCCGGTAATTACACTCCTAGACTCCATCATTGACACCAAGCAAAGAGAAAGCTCCTACAATGGGAATGATCCCACATTTTGCAAGGCTGAGGCTGATGACACGTGGAAGGCATGGAGCAATGTCAGGACTTTCAGGACTCACACAAGTCCAGTAACTTTGTGCATCACAGAAGAACATGGAAGAAAGCTTTTAGCATGCAGAGCTACGGATTCTTTATGGATGCAAGGATCCATACAGCAAGAGCTGTAACCTAATTCTTTTTTCTTTACCATTCTAACTGTTTTCTAGCCACAATATTGACAATGCATGCATATGTTTAATTTCTGAGACTGCAGACATCCAGTCCCCTATAAATAAACATTATTGAATCTGCTTTCACTTCTGTTTGCTGCTAACCTGCAGTGTTGACCACTTGGTCTTCACAAACTCTCTGGCTGGCACCTCTCTTGGTTTATCTAACTTGCTTCAAATCACTCCTGGCTGGAACCCTTCAGTTGCCTCTTCCTCTGCAATGTGTCTATTGACTTCTGTCACCTGATATTTAGTAATTGCTCCCACCCCTTGGCTGCAATCATCAACACAATGACTCCCAGTTCCAGAACTGCAGCCAAGGCTTCAAGGATCATATTCAACTTTCTTCTAGAAAGCACTTCAGGACAGCTCACTCCTTACCCTCCCACCAACTCCTGGTCTTTCTTATTGTTGCTTTAGTTTTTTATCAGCCAAATATTTTTATCCTTAAAGACAAAATGTTTATTTTAACCTTTGTTGTTACTGTATGTTTTTTGAAGGAGAAATTTCATTTGTAAAGTTAGGTTTAGCTTGCCTGCTACATGACTTCATTGTCTTTTAAATTAATATTTCAAATGATTTAATTTTTTTCTTTTTGTAGAGCCTCTGTGCATTTTTCATGCGTTCTCTTTTCAAATTCAAGTTTCTTAGCAGCATACTCTCCTTGTGACTTTTGGTCTGATGTTTTTCTTTTTCTTTAGAATAGTCATAGAGTTTTTAGGTACAGAGTGTTTGTGCCTGAAGTTGGTAAACACTATACTATCCTTCAGTCAGTCTGCTCAGTGTGGCGGTGTCCTTCAGTCTGCTCAGTGTGACTGTGTTCCTCTGGTAAAGGCTCTTCACATTGTCCTGTTAAAGGCAAGCCAAGTTTCCTTCCTTGTTTCCCGAATCTTCTTCAGCTACATGGTCTGTGTGATGATCTTGGAATGGCTTCCTTTCTTCAAACCTCTTCTAATCCCTCAAAAGTTCACCTTATCTCTGAAACCTTCCTTGACTGCCTCCACATTCCCATAGGGTTAAATCTCAAAATCCAAACTAGCATTAAAGTGCCTACATTTTCTATGTCGAAACTGTGCACCATATAGCGTAGGAACTGATGTTCTGCTCTCCCACTTCCTACTGAGATATAAAATCCATAGCAAAGACATTTATCTGATTTGTCTTTGTAGCCTTATTCTCTGTCTACTCCTTTGTCAGCCTGTAGCATCCAGTTCTTAACTCTCAGGTTGGGAGCTGCAATCTTCAATTTTCATAGTAAAAGTGGCTCTCACACTATTGGCCACAGCTGCTGCAATTCACGGTCACTCTGTGTGAGCTAATTGCCACACTCTCTTGTTTCTGTCACTCATGTTCTTGCAGCCTTCTCTTGCTGGGGACACCTGGTGCTTCATGGTTCTCTGATGAGAATGCTCGTCTGCTGGCAAAGCACCCTTCCCTAGTCCTTTTGGAAATGTCACCTATCTTAGGGTGCTCAAGACATCTTCCATCTCCTCTATGTATTTTAGATCTCCATCTCTACTTTAAGAGTCAAACCTACTCTGTGTCATCAGCTTTCCCATGATGACCTGATATGCCTCTCCATTTCTACTCCCCACTCTCACCCAACACCGGCATCGTCTCTTTCTTAGACCTTGACTCTCAACATTCTTCATCCACTCCTGCTTCCTCTTCCCAGCCTATGGGTAGTAAGAAGAATCCTGTTCTGTGATTAAAATTCCTGGCTCCAAGAAAGGTCTGGAGCAGACAGCAGTGTCACTCCTGCCTTTAATCACATTAGTTTTACTGCGTCCATAAAGCAATAAACGGTTCAGTCTACACACTGTGCAAACAGTCGGCTGCAGCCAGCTATAACTAGTAAAGATAAAAGCTATTTCAAAGGAGGGTTGGACTGCAGAGGGCAGGCCTCCCATGTCCCTCCCCCACTTTGAGAGGGGGTCATTTGCTCTTTTTTCTCCTATTTGCTTTTCCCTCATGGTCCCTTTCTTACCTTGTGTTTTCAGTTGGCTTGGCGTTGTGTTTCTTCTTTCCGTAGCCTCTAATGGGGCCTCCCTTTCTCTTTGCTGCCTCTGCCTTTCACATCTCACCCTACCCTAGTGTGACTTTCCAAGTCTCTCTGCTGCATGCTACTATGGATCTGGTGTGACAAGTGGACTGTCATGCTGCCTGTGGTGGAGTGTAACATGAAAGGCAGGAGTACTTGCTCAGGCTTCTACCAGTGGTATATGTGACTTTTCCTGGAGTAGTGTGAACAAATGTCTATACATTCCAGGTAAGGCACTGATAATAAGCCAAAGATTCCACCCAAGTCTAACTCCCTTAATCAGTGAGATTATCCCAGTTACTTACAGGAGTGTGCATGAATCAGAGACAACTGTCTCCAACATCCCATGCAAGTCACATCTCTGGAGCTCCCTGCTTGACTTATAGAAATTTCAGATGGTGGGAGAGCTTCCCACCATCCTTCCTTCCAGGAATTGTTACTGAATATATTAACTAGGGGAGGGGGGCCTTGTGAGCCTTGCAATTTCAGGGACTTTCTGAGACTTGTAGGTTTCATTCACTTCCTGAGTTAGTTTGGTGAGCTTCATTTTCTTCCCAGATTTTTTTTTTTTTTATCCTTCCTAGTCTTACAGAGGAAATGTTTTAGATGAGAGGAGATATCTGCATGGCAGCCAGTATACCCAAACTCTGCCTATTTCTGTTTGTATTATCCTGGGAATGCCCTTTACTATCTCTTAGACCAAATTTTCTGTGAAGCGGAAATAAAAAGAACATTTCACTCATAATAAACATCAAGGTTAGTTGTCACTCAACAACACTCTGGACTCTCAGTAAGATTACGAAACACAGTGTTCCCCCTGGTATTTGAATAACTCTATAAGTACTTAGAGGCAAGTATGAGTATACAGTGGACTGTGTGTGTGTGTGTGTGTGTGTGTGTGTGTGAGAGAGAGAGAGAGAGAGAGAGAGAGAGAGAGAGAGAGAGAGAGAGAGAGAGAGAGTGTGTGTGTACAGTGGGTTGGTGTGGTGTGGTAGGCACTATCCTGATGAAGAAGAAAATAGCATAGTTCCTTGCTAATCTGTTCCTGCTTTGAGCACACTGAGGTACATACAGACAAGGGGTTGTGAGTTTACAGTCTGTCTGAACTCTCATGATCCCAGGATGTTTTGAAATTAGTGCTGGTGTAGTAAGATCCTCTTAGACTGTGACAAGCCTCCTTCATTCCCAGAAGGAACAGGGTTATTGGGAGGGTGAGGAGATTGGAACCCAGAGCCCTCTGCTCTCTATGCGATACCATCAGTGGTCTAGACAAAAAGAGACCCAGCTTCCTGGGGATACCAGAGCCCACTGAGAACTCTAGAGCTGCCTCTGAGTCAGCCCCAAGTTAGGAGAAAACACAGCTGGTCAGTCTCCAAAGACCAGGACTCAGAGTGTTGACGCTTGTGGGTTTATTAACTAGTGCCTCCCTCTCTAAACACTGGCTTCCTCCTATGCAGAGGAGAGGCTCAGTGGATGAGTTGGTCATTAACATCTTTTACATCGGAGGCATTGTGTGATCTGTATACCATGCACCGTGGGTCAAACTAGCCATATGCCCCCAGGCCTGGGCCTCCTTTCTTGCTCACTTGATTTTCCAGTATGATAAATGATGCTAAATACTTTCTCTGATTATCAAAGTGCACAAACAATTCTGAAATACCCTGCATGATCAGGACAAGGCTCTCACCTCTGCCTGCTTACATTTGACTTGCCCTCTAAGCTGGTGCCCCATAAAACTGCTAATGGCCTAACCACACCCTCATCGCCACAAGGTGTCCAAGTCCATCTTGGGAGCAAAGATTTGTACTTATTTAGACAGGACATATATAATACATCACATACTAGACTATGCAAATATCGACTCCCTAACTGTTCCTGACCATCTGTGTTAAGAATTTTTATTAGGCCTATTTTACAGTTGGGAAGCCAGCACACAGAGGTAGGTAAGTAGCCCAATTTACTTAGACAGGGTCTGACTCAGTCACCACCAGGCAGATATTAGGGTTAGGGGAAGCAGTAAGTGTGGATGGACTCACAGCCCTAGCTCTGTCTCGTGGTCTAAGTGCTTATCTTCTCTGTCTTAGACTCTGATTTCTCAGAGCCTGACACAAGCACAGCGACTCTCAAACCCGTGGGCTTCAGAGTGGATGAGATACAATGGGCTAAATCTTTCCCACAGACCCCCCACTCCACCTCAGACAAGTCTCTCTTTTACTTTTTACTGCTTCTGTGACAACAGATACCCATTGCCTGTCTCCTCTAGCTCATGAAGCCATTGCCACCTACCTGTTCAGCAAGTCTCAAAGTCCAAGGCAACCACAGAAGGTGAGGCACCTTGAAAAGTAGACCATGAAAATGGAAACTACAGAGTTACATCAGCATGCCAGACCTTGTCCATTACAGCCAATTATTACACATTTGTGTGTTGACCGTGGACAAGAAGCAAAATAAGAATTAGAGGGCACCATGACAGTAGACCTGTCTCTCAGGAAATATCATGACCCAGAAAGACTCTTACTAGGGAAAGCTCAGAGCATTGTGCCCTGAAGACCACGTTCCTTGGCCCAGATCTGCTCTAACAGGTGTAGGTTTCCGAAAGCTTCCCGAGCAGCTCTGAGGCCACATGCCTGCCATGTGGAGCCAGGTGATGAGTGGCTCCCAACCCCAGGCCAGGCTAATAGGAATGCTACATGCTGTGCCAGGAGAGTTATGCCTGCCGAGGGCTACAGTCCCTCAAGCTGACCTGTGAGCTTGGTGACAGCATACAAACGGGAGCTGACCAGAGCCACATCTTTGTTTCATCTAAATAACAGATGTGAGATGTTTCCCTTTGTTATCCCTGAGGATGGGATACCTCTGACTCTACACCTCGCCTGAGAGTGGGGTCTGTCCTGATTGTGTCTACCTGAAATGTGAGCTGACTCCTCAGTCCTAGTCTAAAGGAGGAGAAGGCACTGGTCTGCTTCCACCAATTCTGTCCCACTGACCTCTGCTGACCTGGGGGAAAGTAGTGGGGCTCTGAATATGAGCAGTGTACTCATTTCTATGAAATATTTAAAAAATGAAATTAAATAAACAGATCCCACCGCTTTAGAGGACTCCCTGTGAGCTTCCAGGAACCAACATTCCCCAGCCCCCATTCCGCTGCAACCGGGAAGCTTGGCCTGTGTGAGAAAAAGACCACTTGTTCAGACATGGACACCATCTGGTTTGTGTCCCACTAGCAGGAGTTGACCCACCAGGTCTGTGAGGGCTACTGAGAAACTGACTGTGGCCAAGGAGGTAAAAATGCCGCCACACATATCTTCAAGGGAAAGAAACTGTAGCCTTGTGGTGAGGGATGCTGAGCCAGCATCATTGAATCCCCAAATATTTTCATAGGGGGCTCTAAAGTAAAAAAAAAAAAAAAAAATGAATCCAAACTCTTCACAGTCCCTAACAAAGCCACAGTGTGTCCCATTTATGGCCAGCCTGATAATCACAGCCTTCAGGGCTTTTACAGTCAGGATATGAACTCAGGGAGTTCATACTACTATATGCCAAAGTCAGCTGAGACTCCATAACCTTCCTCCTCCTCCCTGCAGGACCAGGTCAAACAATGGCTTGACCTCCTGTGCTCATTACATGTTGGCTTCCTTCTGCTAGCTAAGAGCCAGAGATAAGAAAATTGGTAATTGGAAGCCATGAAGGAAAGTTTGCAAGCTAGCGTCAAGCTGCTATGTCAGACCCACACAGTTCTCCAAAACCATCTGTCAACTGATGATGGGTGCAAACAAGCAGCTTTCCCTATATATTATCCAGAGTTGGTCAGGGTACCAAACCTTAAACAGGGTGGCTACAGTTCATGGAAGATGAAATTCTGCGGGCAAGATAATAGAAGTTCAGAATTCTAATGCAGATCCAATCCTGGGAAGAGAATGGTGGGCTGCCCGCACTCTTGCTTTCTTTGCCTGGCTTTTGTGAAACTTTCAGAACATTCTCCTTCCTGGTGCTTCCTTGTCCCTTCCTTCTATCCTTTAGATTTTAGTTCACCTTCCTCATTCTCTCACTGTGAGGTCCAGTGTTATGTTTTAAATTACTGTGCTTAAGAGATCCATAAAGCAAAAATACTTCTAATCCATGAGCCCCAGTTGCCCAAGGACAGATAACTTCTTGGAATTCTGGAAACTGTTGTTCATATAAGATAATAAGCCACATATTTTCATATTTTTGCTTCTGAAAACAAGCATGGTTGCCCTAACTGCACAGGATGAGGGCTTGATGTGTGTAAGGATGTATGCCTGTCTCTGATTGGACAAAAGTCTGAAAGTATGTAGCCTTGTGAGTTTTGCCTTTATAATCCCCTGACTAATGTATTTTGGAACCATACTAAGAGCATGAATCTCAGGTATGGACTTGGACAGTATATGGTCCCAGCCAGTATTTAATAAAGCCTTTTATTTGTTAAAATGTATTCATGAACAGGCTGGTGAATCTCTGAATAACACCAGACCCATAATACTGGCCACCCCAATAGTTTTCCATTCCTCTCTTTTACCTCAGAACTTGAAAGCCTGAATACCTTTCCTCTTGAGATATTTCACCAGCTCTCTACTTATGTACTCCTTATCAAGAGAAAAGACAATTTGTTTCCAAATAGTTACCGTCCCTGTCTCCTTCCCTACTGAGGTCCAGGAAGGTAGCTCCTTAATGAAATACCTCATCAACACATCCGCCAAAGCCTGTAAGACACCAAATCTTCAAAGCTGAGTCTCTCCTTACAGAATGTTAGCTGCCCACATCTTCCCACACTCAAGGTCAAGTTTGGGACCTACTATGTTCCTGAATTTCTCCACCAACACCCATTCAGCACCAGTCTCTTGCTTTTCTGTCCACCTTTCCTTTATCTCTTTGATGCATGTGATCTCCTTGGTTCTAGCAGGTATCACATCCTAAAAGGGCCTCTCTTCCTCCCTCTCCCTCAATTCCATGGGAGCCAAGCACCTGGCCACTCTATTTCTATTTGTGACCCTAGAAAAGGTAGGGTTTTATTGTGATAGTTTTTCTTAGTTAGGGCTTCCATTGCTGTGAAGAGACACCATGACCACAGCAACTTTATAAAGGAAACACTTAATTGGGGCTGGCTTAGAGTTTCAGAGGTTCAGTCCATTATCATTGTGGCAAGACATGATACTGGAGAGGCAGCTGAGAGTTCTACATCTTGATCACAGGCATCAGGAATTGAACTCTGTATCATACTGAGCATAACCTGAGCAAAAGAGACTTCAAAGCCTCCCCCCCCCTGCCCCCAGTGACACACTTCCTCCAACAAGGCCACACTTATACCAACAAAGCCAAACCTTCTAAAAGTGTCATTCCCTATGGAGGCCATTTTCTTTCATATCACTGTGAGTATATACATTTGATTTTAATCAGAGGCTTATGTAGCAGGGGTTGTGAAACTACTATTTGCATAAAGATAACCTCAGACTGTTAAAACACAGATTCCCCTCACCATCCACAGAAACATTAAGAGGTCACCATTGGTGTTGAGCCTGAGTCTGGACTGGTGACCTGTTCTCTAAAACTGTTGCCCTTAGGCTATCCTGTGTAGAGGGGCCAACCCACTTTTATATCACCTCCCAGGTCAGATTGAGAATCTGCTCCTTAAGGACACATCAGGGGCAGATTAGAATGTAGGAGGATATCAATCCAAGCTGATGCTCTGGGCAACCACCTTCCATGGAAGGGTTAAACATCTTCACCTGTGCCTCCAGCTCTTAGATGGCTGCCACAAGGTTCAGCAGGAAAATCCCTCAAATTCCAGACTAATTGGCAGATTCCAGGGTTACTCAGTAAACACTTCTCCTTTCTTTATTGAGACACAGCAAGAACAATAGTTTGGCTTTCAGCCCACCCAGAAAATGTCACCCCACTCAGCCTTTCTGCAGCTCCCCAACCTCCAGTGACAACATCTAGGAAAATAGAGTCCCTTTAGAAAACAAAAGCTAACAGAAACATTTCTAACTTTGAGGCAGAATGCTCAGATGTTTTGAGTTAATTTGGCACAGCTGAAAGATTTTTTTCACACTTGCAAAAAATATCAAAGTTCTCTCTTGGCCTCCAAAAGAGCTCTGTTTTCAAATTCTAATGAATTTGGCATGAACAGCATTCATCATGATCATTGTGCCTTTTTTTTTTTTTTTTTTTTTTTTTTTTTTGAGGACTTGAAAAAAATACAGCATGAACTAATGTAGTACCAGATTTTAGAATTATGGAATGCTGATATTAAAACGATGTCAGTGTAGTTCCAGCACTGTCAAGTCAAAGAAACCATGGTTTTATTTTATACCTCTAAATCCCATCTCCAGAAGTACCTTTCAGGAATAAAGACATGAAGCTGAAACGAAAACAAATGATTGAATGCAGGAACACAAACCTTAAACCACTGTTTTGAATGACTGGTGCTCTGTGAATAGAAGGGATTTACAGAGGGTATGACATCATGAAAAGATCCTGGCTTGCCTAGGAAGACACCTTACCCTGGGCCAGTGTGTCTCTGGGCTTCAGTGTCTTTATCTGGAAGACGCAGGTGATATGCAGGGTCTTTACGGAGGCAAAACAATGAGGTTAATATCCATGATAAACTCTCAAAATCTGCCTTTTAAACAAAATAACATTATGCATGGAAATTTCAGCCAGACATTCTGCCTGGACATAACTCTTCCTGCTCCTTGTTTTAATTGCTTCTGGCTAACCAACAAAATCAAAATACTTGCCTTTCTTGTCTTGCTTCCTTATAACCTATTTTTTCCCCATTTGCCTGGCCTTTCCTAACCCCCTGTAGCTAAGAGGGAGCTAATCCCTTTAGCAGAGGGATGCCCATTTCCTTAGGGATTCAGAAGAACAGAATTGTAATCCTACTTTTTCTATTTCTGTCTCTCAGTATCTATCAAATTCCCCAGGCCACAACTGTAATAGTACTTTCTCATCAGGACCACCAGCCTCGAAATAATGACATGGAAATTTATTATGAATTATGAAAGCTTGGCTTTTAGCTTATGTTTGTTCCCAACTAGCTCTTATAACTCAAATCAACCTGTTTCTATTAATCTACATTCTGCCATGTGGCTTTTACTCTCTTCTATTCTGCACTCCATGTCTCACTGGTGTCTCTCCAGTGCCATGTTCCTCTTTCTCCTCCTCACCCTAGAAGTCCCACCTGTTCTCTCTACTTACCAATTGGCAACTCAAGCCAATCAGAAGGCATCTGGACAAAAACACGTCTTCACAGTGTACAAAATGATTATCCCATATCATACAATATTTCCTCTGATTAAATTACATCTCTCTCATTCTACTGAGAGCAACAGAATATAACAGAATGGCAAGGGGTTGAACTAGATTCCTTGGGCATGAATTCAACCCCTCTTCTCTAAAGAGAATGCCAAATTAGAAGCTCTCCAACCTGACCGGATGAAAATGACAAATATGAGCTCTACATATTGTTAGAGGAAAATGGGAAAGATTTTTTTTCTTACAAAAGGGAAAAGGAAAGAAAAAGAAAGTGTTGAGTTCTTCCCTGATCTAATTCCCGGAGGGAGTATCCCCCCCCCCCCGTCTCTCTCTCTTGCCCAGAAGGAAATGAGTAGGTCTTTCATGTGGGTGGATGGTGCTGACTCACTATAAAACATTAATTGATTGATTGATGGATGGATGGATTGCAAATTCTTATAAGCAAATGTACTATCTCTCTCTGGGAGATCCAAGAAAAATTCCAACAAAAAGATCACAGTAGCTAAAAGTAAGGGTCTGTCTGGTTTGCTTTGATGCTTAGTCTAAACTAAGGACTCTCACTGTGTTTCTACCCATGGATCTGATTGACTGTCATTCAAAGCATGTTTTCCATTAAGGATCACATGCTACAAACAGAGGTCAACAAAATTGTCATTGGCTAGTACAAAACACCAGCATATAAGAGTTAAAGATGTCGGAAAATATGTAAACTACATGTGACCATCTTTGGGGTTCTACTGTGTTTACTACAGCAAAGGCCAGGTATCCAGATGTGGACTCTCCTTTAAAATCTCAAATATTGACTGCAAATTTTGCTGAAGTAATCCCCTCACTTTCTGGACTGTATGGAATATTCTGGAATGCCAGCAGCACCTCACATACTACCAAGCTTTCTGACCTCTTGGGATGAAATCTTTATTTTCTCCCTAAATAGCAGCCTCAGCACTCTTACCAAATATTTCAACTTTCCCAGCTTAGACAGAATGATCCATTAGGGAAGTAAGACTAAGCCACCATTTGAAAATCAATTAGCACACATTTTTATTTTTCCTGACACAATTAGGAGGCAGTAAAAGAAAGGAAAATAGTGTATAAAGAAAGCAGGCAGTCTCAACTGCTCTGTATATGACTTGAACCATAGGTCTTAAAATTAGCAATGGTCATTTATTTAGAACTTA
The DNA here is from genome assembly GCA_030556225.1 of Cricetiscus sungorus. NCBI lineage: Eukaryota > Metazoa > Chordata > Mammalia > Rodentia > Cricetidae > Cricetiscus > Cricetiscus sungorus. The sequence continues at coordinate 10,270,814 of JANBXA010000398.1, read as the reverse complement.
TCATTTGAAAATACTATTTATTCTAATGTATTTTCTCCTTAAAATATCACACTCTCTGATACCAGGACTTACATTACTGCTTTTATTTTAGAAGTAAGGAAACCAAACCAAGGAATGTTGTATTCAAATCAAGGGTGCTTAGTCTTCTCATCACCACTCTGGCCTTCCAGCAATTACAGTATGATGGGAGATGTTATTCTGTATATATGTTTCTCATACTGGTTAATAAAGCCCTGTGGCCAATAGGAAACAAGATAGGTGGGGCTAGGCGCCTAGAAGGAGTAAAGAGGAAGTAGTAGGTTGGAGTCCAGATGTAGCCCGGGAAGAAGCAGGAAGCCTGCCGCGCGGCTCCCCGATAAGACGACCACGTGGAAATACTTAGATAAGTAGAAATGGGTTAATGATTAAGGCAGAGCTAGCCCATTAACAATAATGGTAACTGGCCAACAGGATTGTATCAAATACAGAGTCTCTGAGTGTTATTTGGGGCACACGTGGTTGTGGGACCATGGCAGCAGAACCAGCAGCAGCCAAAAAGGGAAACCTGCCGTAACAACAGTAGAATTCTACCAGATCAGGAAATTGATCACACAGGCCAGCAATTGCTCATGTCTCAGCAAGACCATGAGAGAAGGACACAGACCCTGAGGCATTCTATATTAAGCCTAACTCTACAAATTCATATTCCTGAGTTCAAATTCCAGCCCCAACACTGATTAGTAGTGTTACCTTTTGACAATCTACATACTCAAGCTATGCTTCAGTTTCCTCATATGTTAATGAAGATTATACATACCCCTTATCATGCTATTATGGGTTGCCCAGCCTTGTTCTAAGCAAGAACTCAGTGTATAGTACCTACTATTAACTTTGTAATACGAAGGAACAGTACTCACAAAGATTAAGCTGGGATGTTGCCCAGACTGAAATTTAAATTTGACTTCTATATCGTCCTTTTTTTCTAGCTTACTCCTCCTGGAGTCAGACTGCCTGGAAACTGGCCCATTGCTCTTGCGTTTCTGGATTGAGTCTTTCTGCAATCAATTATCTGGGACCAACCCCATATGGACCAAGTCAGAATTTATGGAGGTGAGGCCAAGGAACCTGCATTGTCACTTGCTCTCTGACTGCTCTGACTGTTGTCAAGAACAAAGGCAGTTTCAGTAGCTGTCATTGTCCATGCCTGTTTAGCCTGCTTGCCCCTCATCCTGGAAGTGCTTAAAATCTATCTTGATGCATACTTTCCCTCCCTCTGTGCACATATTTCATGATTTAGGGAGATGTTATGCATGGCAGCTCACAGTGCACCTCTCATCTTTTCAGATCTTATAGAATAATGGTTTATAGAATTCATGGCTGATTTTGCTTCAAGCAGGCAGAGGTAGTGGTGGATAGGTAGGAGAGGCAGAGGGTTGAAGCCATCTATTCCAGACACAAGATTCACTACATACTAAGATGTACAACTATCACCCTAGGAATCCCCCCTGCCCTAGTTGTGCTAGGGTAGGTTCTCCAACATCAAGATAACATAAAGCAGAGAAGAAGAGCACAGAAGGGCAGAAATCTAAGTAGTTTTTTGGGGGGTGGGTGGGTAGAGTGTCGTGCACAATGGATTCCTTGTAGAGAAGGGGCTGGTATAACTTTCAATTTGCTTTCACTTTATTCAGCTTTATAAATATCCACCCGCCACCCCACTTTCATGAGTCCACCAAAAACATTTAACAAATGCTCTTGAGGCTTCTAGGACCAAAGCTTAGTATGCTGCCCCTAGGCAAGTAACATTTCTGCTTTCCTTATCGTGATTTATTTTTCTGACCTAACCTTCTCCGAAAGCTAGACTTAAATCTCTGGTTATGTAAATAGCTAAAGATCTCCTAATTCCAGAGAGGGTGTCAAAGATCCCTATGGAATGGCAAGGAGATGGGGGAGCGGAAAAGAATGGAAGGAAAATAAGCATCAATTATTCAACACTTAGAAGGGTTTAAGAATCACATATAACTTGGCACTTTTTCTGCACAAAGCTCTTGCCTCATTATAGGCCAGGAAAGCCAGGCTTCTCACCATAGGAAATTTGCTTAATTGTGTTTTCTCTCTCCTAATGTGGTAAGGATGTAAAAACATACTTCCAGTGTGGGGGCTACCTTTGTCCTGACTGGGAATGCATGCTGAACTGACAGAATATCTTGCTTCAAAGGGAATTTTGTACAACTCAACAAAAAGCAATATACAAATGTTTATGGTATGCAAATCAGATACCCCTTATGAATGTTTTCATAATAGGACAAAGACACCATTCTCAGGGTTATTTTGCTTACTGGGTTTGGTACAATGAAGTCCAGAAAGTGGGTCACAAAGGAGAGCTAGGAAAATACAAAGAAAGTTTTGATGTGCCCCATCCTCTGTATGAATTCATTTTGCACTGCCATAAGAAAATAGCTAAGACTGATATCTTATAAAGAAAAGATGCTTTTTCACTCACACTGGAGGCTGAAAGTCCAAAATCAGGCAGCCACATTTGAGGACCTCTGGAGTATAGCATGACTACATGAGAGATGGTTGATCATGTATGAGATAGATGAGCAGCCTATATGGAAGAATTCCCGTGATCATGCAGAAAGCAGGAGACAAGAGGCAGGTTTGCTTTCTTAGAACAAGCTGTTGGAAATTAACCTAGTCTTGTAAGAACATCCTTCTCTCTCCCAATGATATTGATCCATCATCTATGTATCTCTTCAATGTCCTACTACCTAAGCATTGTCACAACCTAGCTTCTGGTTTGTGAACATTCATGGGAAACATTCAAGTCACACCAGTGTAGCAGCACCTTCCACCGGGAGTGGGCAAGTCTGACAGCTTGTCATACCAATGACTGTGATAGGTAGGTATTCAAATATGGAGCTCAGAAATCAAGTCACCACCATCATAGGTACCACCCTCATGCCACTCAGATTCTAGATAGGCACAGTCCAGGGACTGTGTTACATAGCTCCTCCTTGATGCTGAGAAGCCACCCAAAGCCAGAGGTCATATCATTCAAGACACCATCTAGTCCATCTTTCTCATTTTAAAATGGAAAAGCAGGTAATGGGCCAGTGTTATGGTAGTAGAGACAGTTGGTGACTACAGCGAAGTAAGCATCAGGGTTCCATGAGCCTTGGTCCAGGAACTAATACTTTGTTCTGTAATTGTTTATAAAGAATAGGGAAGATACATACAAGATGGTTCCTGAAATGTTGATAACCTTCCGAAAGAGATATAAGGAAAAAGGAAACCACAGCTAGTGTGGCTGATTTGGGGGGTGGCGGTGTCAGTGAGGTCTGAAGTGGAACTCTGGCATGAGACAGAACTTGGATCAGTTACTTGGATGACATATGGGTGTGGGAATGCAACCCAAGTGGGGATACTTGTGCCCCCCTCGATAAAATGGAGATGGTGGTGGTGCCTGTTTCTTGAATTGTGCAAGGACTAATGGAGATAATACAGAGATGCTGGCACAGATGCGTTGCTTAATAAATGCTGTTATTACAATTCTAGCGCAGACATCCAAGGATAGATGAGTGGATAGACTGCCAAGAAGTCTGTCCTGAGGGGGCCTGTCCTCAAGCCAGGATCCCCACCCCCCCAGCAATTTGCTTCCAAACTAGGGCTCTTTGCTGTCCAACTCTTGTCATTCCCCATCCCAAATAAAAGACACATATAATGGTTTTAGTGTCCAGCTTCAAGCACAGATCTCTATAGCAGAGTGGCAGACAAGAATGAAAAATGAAATTGCGAAGAAGACATGGACAAAGGATATTGATGAAGAAATGAAAATACAAAAGGAAGGATAGCTATTTACAAGCTTCCCCCCTTCTGCTACCACAATGCTAAGTTGTTTTTGTTGTTTTGTTTGTTTGTTTAAGCCTTGATTAAGTGTAGGGAATATGAAGTAATCACATGTGCATTCTTCCATGAAAGTTCATGGAGCCATGAATGTGGGGCTGGGGAGACAGTTCAGTTGTTAAAGTGACTGGTGCACAAGCGAGGACCTGAGCTCGATCCCTAGAATCCATTGTGAAAAACCCAGGTTCAGCAATGGGAGTTTATAATCCTAGCATTGGGGAAGCAGAAACTGGCAGATCCTTGAAGTTAGCAAGACAGCCAGACTAACTGAATAGTCAAGCTCTGGGGCGTGGGTGTGGGGGAATGTTAAGAGACACTGTCTCAGAAAACAGAATGGAGAGTAAATGAGAAAAGTTCTGAAGGCTGACTCTGGCAACAAGTACATGTACGCAGGTGTATGTGTGCTTAAACACGTACATGCTTCTGCATACATATACATACTAGCAAGAAAGAATACAGAAGAAAGGTGAACTCCCCTCCGTTTTCTCCTCCCTTACCTAGGACCTTAGACTCCATGGGTTACAGCACTAATTTGGGTTTTTCTACTCTATTAAAACTGTTCTGTAGCTGGTATAAATGACATTGCAATAACCAATTCTCTGCTCTGATAGTCTCCTGTGGTGTGATTTGTGGGATGACCCCTAGTTAAAAACAAACCAACAAATAAATCCAGTCATATTCAATGTCATACTCATGAGAAACAGGTTGGCTCACATTTTCAGCCTCTGAAAGCTGGCCATAAATCCCTGCTGCATATTAGCCGGAACTATTTTTTGGCTAACTCAGAAGATGATTTGCTCTCTTTTGAACTCCAGAGTTTCAGTTTTCCTTTGAGGGTTCCATTCATCTCCTTGCAAAACAAGGCCAGAAAGGACAGCAGGGTGAAGTTTTCTCAAGACAATATTTGTTTTGCAGAATGTTTCCCTGAGACTGGATGCCACCCAGCAGCCAGAGCCTTGGATGTCAGCAGCCCGAGGTCTTGACATTGCATTGCAAACCCCTGTCTCAGTTACAGAAAAATTATGATCTTTATTTTTCCTTTCTGGACACAAGAGCTGACCCTCCAGAGATGAGAACAACAGTGTGTTCTGTCTTTCCCAACACTGCTGGGTCAGCATGCATCTCCCACTTAAAGCTTTTAAATACTTGACGTACACATTTCTGAACACCCCCAGTGGACTATCACGGTCTGGTATAATCCTGAAGAAAACTGACATTAAGTTAGAGCTTTTCCCAGCAATAATAATCTCATTCTTGATAAATTATTCTATTTCTTGCCACCTTTGAGACATAGGAGAGCTTTTATGCAATAAAGAAACCATTTGTTGCTGAATATTTTAATGCATGTTTCCATATTTTCCTCATTTTTAATGCAAGGGCCATTGACAGCATTGCAAGAGAGTGTCTTTTAAAAGCAGATTTACGGCAAAGGTTGTGGGGGAAATATATGGGTAGCTGCATCCTTGCAGAGCTCAACTGCTGGAAGGATCAGTGTGTACTTACTCTCATTTATGTACATGGCATCATAAACTCTTTGGAGAAAGACAATGTTACCGAGTAACCTGATGTGATGCCAGAGACCTGTCTTCAATTTGAGCTCCATCTTTTGACTTCCTGTACATACTTAGTTATCACTAGGTCCTGCATGCTGCATCTGAGATGCAGGGGATGGAGGAGCAGACTTTAGTGAAGTCATGATGACTATTAAGGAAGCTACCTGAAAAGAAGCTGTTGTATATTAGGGCTTAAACAGAATTGCTTTTTCCAGAAATGTGACTCTTTGGGATTTCTAATCTTCCATTTTCAGCACCACTCATTTGGATGGATGTATTTCAGTGGAGGAGCCACTATGATGGTCTTCTTTGGCCTGGATAGAACACAGCAGAGTCTAGAAGGGGTGATGTCTCAGAATCACAGTCTGCATCCATATCCTTGGTCCTATGATTTGAATTCATATGAGGCTTTTGAGATGGAAAGCCATCTTGAGAAGCCTGCCTGGATAGGCAATTCTGACATTTCCTCAAGAAGAGTCAATGTATCAGTAAGTGTGAGATTTAACCTCAGTCAGATGCATTTCCAAAGCACAAAATGTCTGAGACTCCCATGAACTGAGAGGCAGCTCCGGCAAGGGAAGCTTGCTCTTTGGGGATGTTTTACTGACGTCCTTATGATTAGATGCACCATGTCCTTTGTGGACATTAATATTCTCCATCTGGGGCAGAAGTCATTATCGGTGTGTCTGGCTGGCTCACAGTGCATTCTGGATAGGATAAACCATCAAAGAGCTAATTGTGGAGGCTCAGACACAGGTGTCTGTCTGGCTTTAGTTCTGGAAAGGTAAGCTTGTTTAGTTTCAGGATCTTGCCTAACCCATTCTACACAGGGCATTTAAATCTCTCAGCCCCCTTCCAAGCACCCGAAAAGCAAAACCAAACACAAGAAGGAAAGAATAACCTAGCACTCGGATGAATTTGTGGAAACCCAGACTGAGGACAAAGAATGCAATACACTGACTTCCCACTCAACCATGCTGTGGGCTTTATACTTACATGGTGACAACGGAGGTCTCTTACAGTGAATGAAAGAGAGAGTAGTGAGCAAGGACTTGGAGAAGACAAAAGAGAATCTGTTTTGTATGTTCTAAGCTCGCGGTTTCAAAAACCAAACAAAGCTTCTATAACCAGTAAAAGCTACCCAGCACATCTTACTGTTCTCTGCTTTACACTTCTTTAGCTTATCTAATCCTATAACAATTCCCATTAAACAGGATTATCACCAAACTGTGGCTCAGGTGTAGAAACTGAACCTTGGGGTGTTGAAATAACCTTGTGAAAAGTTCTCATCTGCTAAGATATGGAGTTGACCCAGAGGCTGGAGAACACAAGTGCCCGTGTGTACTATGCTCTAAATTATCTGGAAATACCCCATGTGTCTGATTACAGTCTGTGGAAGCCCTGGGGTGCTGATGTGTCCACACCACATTCCTCAGTGTCATTTTTAAGACAATGTGGAAGCTGGAACCACAAAGAAAAAATACTAAGGCATGTAGCCGGGAAATGAGCATTCACACTTGAGTGACTTACTAGGCATGGGAACCTGGTGACTATAAGAGGTTGGCCTCTAAAGCCAACTGCCTACTTTGGATGTCACCTCAATCATGTCATGATGTCCTAATCCTGGATTTAAAGGCATAGGTGTAAAATGAGCCAAATCTTGCAGCTACTTCCAAAAGATACATGAATTAAATGAGCAAGTTGGGAAGTGCTCAGTTAGTCTATATAGCAAGCAAAACAGTGACTACTTGCTGTTCTTAAAGTAGATGGGTTTGGAGATAAATCTCTGTCATTTAGCTTCCACCTTCATCACTACCTGCCTTCCACAATCGACTGAGTTGATAGGCTTAGAATCTAGGAAATGTAAAAATCCTGGTGGTACAGGATTATTAAGACAACTTTAATACTTATTAGTGCATGATGTTGGGGTCATTTGCTCTGTCTGAGCCCATGGTAAAGAAAGAATGTTGCCCTGGAAGGAGAACTCTCCCCCAGGACACCACACAGTGAGCTCCATCATTGCTGGCCTAACTTAGCTGGACTGGATGAGCTAACAGTGAGCTAGGAACTGCCCATCTCAGATGCCAGGTGAGCTGGATATCCCAGAGTATAGGGCCTAGACTGGAGAATCCTCATTAAAGGCCACAGAGCAAGAGGAACCTAAGAAACTGCCGTGAGCCTCTGGAGTAGGAATTACTTCTATTTACAATTTCTCTTGTTCCACTGACTTGTCTTCAGAAGAGCTGTTTAGAAGGCATAAACGCTTGGGCATGGTTTTCTAGATTTGGTGTGTCTCCTTGAAGAGCAGGCCAAGATAACCAATAGCAAGCAACTTTTTTTCATGACAATAGTAGCTAAAGAATTTCTGGAGGGAGTATCGGGCTGCTGTGAGGTGACCCATTGGAGGCAGGTGGGTTTCATATTGGGGTGGAACTAAGAAGAAAAGGGATTTGGGGGACAGACATTGGAAAGAGGTCTCCATTTTCTTCTTGTTTCTGCTGCAGATAGCCTAGAGCATCAGGCTTTGAGCAGAACAAAGGAAAGTGGATCCCTGGACATCTCTGCAGGGATGATCGTACTACACACAGGAAGAGATTCTGTATCACAACAGGGAGTCAGTTAGTCAAAGGCATGGGATGACTGCCTGATAAATGACATGTCAATAATTATAGCACCTTCTCTTTATTGTCTTGTTCCCTTCTCTCTGTTTGCTTTGGATTTCCTCTTGGGTCAAGTGTGAAGTTGTTGTTCTCACCCCCATAGTCCAGAATCCAAGAGCACATCTGCAGCTAGGACATAACAATCAAATGACCAGATGTGCAATGCGGAACTATGTGAATCCAAAAGCTAAAGACACAATCTGGCAACAATTTTCTGCCATTTGAAACTATTTTTTTTTTAAGGAAATCTTTTGTATTTAATTTGGTTGATACATGTTTGGTTATTTTTTAAAGTATCATTTTATAAAGGTATTTGACATCATTAAATGTTGAAGCAACTACAACTTTCCTACAAGTCTGGTGTGAGTGTAGATAAATTGCAATCACATTAGGAAACTATTTGACAATATCTCCTAAGTTTGAATACGTGAATAACTTATGGAATACTAATTTAATTCCTATGAATACATCTAACAGACATATAGAAACACATACACCAAAACTGCTCACTATTGCACTATTCAAAAAAGCCAATGCATCAGTGTTTCTCTTGCACAGTTTCAAAATCCTTTGAGGCTCACCATTGCTCTAGCAATTTACTTCCTGCAGTGCAGCTTCTTGGGCCTAGAATTCTTCAAGGAAACACAAGTAGCCGGGAGAGTTTACACTTGTGGCAGTGTCCTTGACCACAGAGGGACAGAAACAGACAGACAATGGATAAATGTTTCCATCTCTTGTTCTCCCTGATAGACCATTCTGAAATGCATATCCTAAGCCTCCTGACAAAATACTGGGAGCCACATAGCCACATTTTATCTTTGCTTCTCTTCCCACATCACTCTCTCTGCTCTATTCTCCTGGTGTCTGGGAAAACATGCTCACATAAACTGTTAACAGGCAGAATTTTCTCTCAAGCTCTCCTATGGGGAAACCCCAAAGAAAGAAAACTCAGACTTGGAAACAAAACGAGTAGATAAATTATGGAATATTCATAGAAAGAAATGTTGCATTTAACTGCTCTAAATCGGGATGAACCTATAAATATGAAGTTAAGTTCAAGGAGCCAAGCTAGCAAATGAAGAGGAGAACCATGAAATTCTGACTTATGGATATAATTTGACTCTGAACACATCAATTCCCACTAGTTGTGGTTACCTGCTCAAAACTAGGCCAGTGAAAATTCCAGCATGAATGCTAAGACCCACCCTTAGCAAAGAGGCAGTTGGTAGTTTCTGGAAAAGGGAGAGCCATTCTCCTTTAGAGGCATGAATAATGATATGTGTTCCCACATTAATGCATATATGGGAAACACTAATTAGATTCACAGGGTTAGTTATTAATAAAAAAGAAAAGAAGCAGACATGAAATTGGGAGGGAAATAGGCTGAAGAGCATTAGGGAGAGTTAGAAGGAGGAAATGGTAGACAGATATAATCAAAATACATTGTATAAATGTATGCAAATTTCAACAAATAAATAAAAAGTATTATTTTTAAAAGTCAGATATTAAAGATTATATAACTTTTAGAACACTTGTTGTGTGGAGCATTAAATCTCCACTGCATGCCTGTAAGACACAGAAATGAGCCTTTGCCTGGGGATTGGGAAATCTGAGGCTAGTCTAGTTTTACTGGTGAAATTATTTAGCTGGGTCTCAGTTTCTCCACTTGTACTAAGAAACTTTCGTAAGAGTTCATAGGGTGGCAGAATTACCATGGTTACATAATGAACATAATGAACATGGGTGAGACTACTCTTGGGGACCAAATAAACTTTACAACATGGTAGATACTGTTAGGTGGCTCTGGGTCATTGTATAGGGTCTTCTCCCCTCCTACTCTCAACTCATCGAATGGAAGTAGGATCCTTTATTCCAGCAGGGTTCACCTGCCTGCTGAGAAGGCCTATCCTTAAACTTCATGGTCTCAGATGTCTCAATTTCCTGGGGGCAATAATTCAGATCTCTGAACTTCTTATAGAAAAAAAGCCCCCCTGTCTTGGTGTTGGTTACAGCCAGGCTTATGCTGTGTAGCTCTCCCATTTTTACCAAGTAATGTCATTCAATATCACTTCCGCCTATGAGTTCCTACCTCATAGGGATTGCGACAAGAAACATCAACTGTTTCAAAAGCTAACTCTGCCTCTGGCACAAAGTGTCGGATGAAGTTAATTACACTATCCTTGTCTTACCAAGGCGTCTATTCACAGACGCTGGATGGCCATCTGCCCAGAGGTTTGTGAAAATTTGATCTTATGCCTCTTTGTATTTAATTTGGCCTTCTTCCCTCTGTTATTTTAGAGATTCAGCCAGAGTTAATATTTCTACAAAATTCAGACAGGTTTGGACATGGAGATTCTGATCTAATCCAAATTTGTGGGCTCAGGAATGCGCCCATGAAGATGCTGCTGCGGATTTTGCGGAAGAATGCTCTCACTAGGAGGAAGAGAGAATCAGCTTTGAATACTCTAGTGGGCACTTAGATAGCTTAGTCTGTGCTGTGAGTTTATTTTAAAATATTATGCATGTGTTCCCTAAAGAGGTGGGGGTATCAGTCTCAAGCAAAAGGAAAACCAGTAATATTGATATTGCTTTTTTTTTTAAGTTTTGCTGCTTTGTTTATCACAGATCTTGTATTAATTTTGATTTAGAACTAAAATATATAAAATTTTGGGTACATAATTTTGGACTTAACTCTTTTTGTTATCAGTGTGTTTGTGGCAGAATCTGACTCTATAGCCTAGGGTAACCTGGAACTTATTTTTAAGCATAGGCAGACCTTGAACACATGACAATTTTTCTGCCTCAGATTCCCAAGTAGTAGGATTTTAGGCATGAGTCCCTAGGCCCAATTATCTTATTTATCTTGATTACTGCATTTTTTTTCAGAGATGTTTAATTTTTGTCCTTGAAGCCAGTGTGCCTTCCCTGACCTGCCTACAGCTACTTCACTCAGTCAAATAACTTCACTTATGACAGATACTGAATGCACTTAAAAATTGTCTGATCCTTTGAATCTCACCTAAAACATGACTCTTCTCACAAAGGCCTGGTTTTGTGGTATAAAGGACACAAACAACACCAACAAACAGAAACCACTGACCTAGGAATCCAAACCCAGGCCTGCTTTAATCTGGGTACACTCAGGTAGATGGCCCCACACATTACTATGTTTCTCAGAGACTACATATATTTGGTATAAAAATAATGACAAGCACATTTTTTTCTTTTTCAAATGATCTCTAACATGTTATAATAAAATACTTATTTTAATCACTGAGCTCTGGTGACAAATAATAAAATTCATGGAACGAAACATGATTGTGTTCACTGTCTTGCTTACTAGATACAACAGCTGGAAGTCTGCTCAAGAAAGCCCAGTCAATCACAGGAGACACCTGCTGTTATAACCCAACAGTAGAACAAACATTGCCCCTCCATATCCTTTGCCTTTTTAAAGTACTTTCTCTCTAATACCTCCATCAGAAATCTACCCAGCATTCATTTCATAGGCTTTCATCTAAGTTAGTCTTATTTTACTAACTGACTGATTGATTGCTTGAGAAAGGGTTTTAAGTATCCCAGGCTGATCTCACACGCATTGTTTAAATGAGGCTGGCCTTGAACTCCTCATAGTCTTGCCTCTTCCTTCAAAATGCTGGAATTACAAGCTTGTGCCACCATGGCTGGCTCTCAAAGTCACTATTTCTTGGATCTTCTGAAGAGGTCTGACCAATGCCTGTATCTAACTGTAAACGAGTTTGGGAGAATGATCTGTTGGAGATGCAGGGTGCATGAAGGTGAAGACTTTGAGTCTCGTGAGGATACTGGGGCAGTTCTGGGCAGCTATGGGGTATGTCAAGCACCAACCATAACAAGTGGAGGTAGCAGACTCAGACAGTAGTTGTTAAACAGGCACCAGGGCAGGGAAGTAAAGGCTCATTTGGAGTACCCTCTCCTCTTTCCTGAAATCTCACACTTGCACCCACTCTTTGATGTGTCCCTCCTGGATGAACCATTCCAAGTAGGATTTCAAACTGCAATTGTCCCTCATGTGTCCCCATCACGTACTTAGTCTCTCCTCATTTTTTTACCGTAATAATTCAGGACTCACGCAACAGCTCTGGCCCGTGGGAGGCCCTGTGGACTCATTAAGTCTGGAAATGCTTGGGAAATGCATCTGTGAAGGCTTGTGGCCAACTGTCATCATTATCATCAGCTTACAGACACTCGCCCAGAAGGCAAAATATTGCAAGGTCTGAAATCCTGGCCCCAACCCATCCCTTCATTTTGACCTTGCCTCAAAATCAATGTCTTCTTAGTTTCCTTGTTATGGATTCTTCATGGCCCAGCACACCAGCACCAGCACAGGGCAGTGTGCTGCAAACAGAAGCCATGCACTCCCCTGGAGGACCTCACCCTGTAAACTGGAGCTTGCTGAAGTTTTCTACCTTCTGCTTCTACTCCACGCTAAGCAACAGAAGATTTTATTTGTTGTAGTTAATACAGGCTTCTCACACTTTGTTTAGGTTTAAAAGTTATACATATAGTTAGTTCTCTCTCTCTCTTTCTTACATACATACACACAGCTCTCTCCCTCTTTCTCTTTTACACACACGTGAGCACACACACACACACACACAACACAACACACACAGGAGCACGTATGTATCCATCTGTATAATTGCTATGCTCTGCTTTTTTCTAACACGAACTGGTTAAGCCAGAACCCATGTGCCTCTCTATTATAATCCTTCAAAGATGTTGGAAGCAGTTAGTGGGTCTTTTTTTCTGAAATAACTTCTACTTTTATGGTACACTCTTGTCTTTCTCTCTTTTCTTCCATTTTCCATCTCCTCCTCCCTTTCCTCTCTCCTGTTTATTCCCCCTTGTCTTTCTCTGCTTTGTCCAGTCCCATTTCTCTCTCTTTCATCATCAGGGTTGTGTGACTTTTCTCTCTGACTCCTAATTGCAATGCTTCTCTTGTTATAACCTGGATTCTGATTGTAACAATTGTCCTCTGCTTATCTATGCAGATTACACAGCTTGGTGGTTCTGTAGAGTCATACATCTTACAAGGCACAGACTGTATGAACCAGTTTTTCTGGATAACTGAGCAGGGTTCCAAACACAACTGCCCAAGTGGAACACTGCACTTAGCCTCCTGCCAAGACAGTGAGTGGGGACAGAGCTCTAGCCTATGCTTCTCTTTTCACGCTGTGCACCCTAGGCCAGGGCTGTACTAAGTGAAGGAAAAGGCATGTTCCTATAATTCAGTAACTAATCATAGCTCAGGCTGAATGATCAGTTAAGCACACCCTGCCTAACTGCTGCCTGTACCACATCCACTCAGGTCAAATTTACTTGTTTATTGTTTGTTTGGTTGGTTGGTTAGTTTTTGAGAGAAGGTCTTTCTATGTATTCTGACCTGGCTTTGAACCTATACTCCTCCAACCTTGACCACCTGAGGGCTGAGGTTATAGGTGTGTACCACCATGCCCAGCTTGACTCTGGCAATTCAAACCTACATCTCAGAATGAACCTCCCATCCTTTACTCTCCAATTTCCTATTAAGGGCAAGTTGGTGGACTACAGCATGCCACTGTGAATCCACTTCATCCCATTTCTTCATCAATTAGTTGGCTTCTCTATAGAAACAGTGTAATAAACAAGCAATGGCTGTAAGGGTTAAATTATAATTGCCAATTAGATGGACTGCAATTGTAAAATAACAAGTTATGAAAACCCTTCTCTGTGTAGTAATAATTTGTACCTAAAAGCAGTAATCCCAAGTAAGAAAAAAATTTGGAAGGCTTACATAACCTGACGGAGGCTAGTACTCAAAAGAGTAACAGGTTTAATTAGGGGAGGAGAAGTCATGGAAACATCTCGAGGATGCTGAAAGGACTGTTTTATCTTGAGGATGCTAAAAGGACTGTTTCCATGAAGTTCTCAGAAACCAAGTGATGCCAATGTTGCCTCTTTGTTTCATCTAATTTCATTCCAAAGCCCTGGGCAGTGAAATCTCTACAACTATTCTTAGTTTATGAGACTTAATGCAGCTTGTCTCCTGCCTCAGGGATGGGGCCAAGAAGAGAAACAAAAAGATTATTTTCTAAAGAGGTAAACAGGCAAGAGCCTGAGGAAGGTGAGGATAAGGTTGGCATGTGAACTACTTTGATATGTTTTTAGCTCAGCTCCCAAGTGGCATGAACCCCTTTTGTTTTCCATATCCACTTTTCAAAAGTCTTAATTGAACTCCTTTCCTATAATGGTCATTGTGCCAGGCTGTTTGTGATTGGCTATACTGCGGATTCCTCCATAGTGCACTGGACTGCCCATCTTCCCATTGATTTTAGGACCTTTCTTCTAATTAACAATCAAAAGATGAAAACAGAGAGGAAAAAACACATTACCTAAGAGAAGGCAAAAGCATGGGTGTGAGGGGCAGATGATGTAGGCAATTGGGTTGGGCTAGACACAGTGCATGTAATAGCTACCTGTCATTTCCCTGTGGTGCTATTGACCTATAGCTTTTAATTAGTTACCAAGAGCCTTGCTTCTTAGGGGTCAGCACAAGAAATAGAAACACTTGGGTATTTCCAGTTGGCAGAGCCGAGGTAGAAGAAGTCAGGCAAAATTCTCTACCATATTCAAAAAATAGGAAGAGGCTGTTGCTGCTGTTGTAATCAGGGCCCTCCATTGCTTCACACCATCGCCCAGAAGCTGAGGCAGCTCTGACCATATCCACATCTTCTGCACTCCTACACCAGCCACCATAGCTGTAGAGGCCTCTGCCTCCCCTTGCCTCGTAAACCTGGGCAAGAGCAGACGCTGATCCAATTAGATCTTCATAGTATACCAGGGACAGAGCTTGAAGAGGTCACTTTAGGCATCCTAAGATCTCCATGGAGATACCCAGTCACATGATGCATTTCATGATGGACTGAAGGGTAAGATCTCTGGGGAAGTTACTTCTTCCTGAACTGAAGTAGTTTACCTTGGAGATGGCATCAAGAAGAAACAAAACCAGAAAGTCTTCCTGAGTCTCTTTCCAGCTTCAGAGTTACCTTTCTTATTTGGAACTCACTAATCTTTGTGTCAATATACTAACAATTACATCATCTTGTGTTTTATTAAGAGAATCTATGGTGTTCTTCCTCATATTGCACATTTTCCAAAATGTACAACAAACAAGCAAGCAACCCTCCAAATAAATTAAGTCAGTCTTGTAGTAAATAGACATTCATCACAGAATGGGCTCTATTTATTGTACTATTGTCTCAGATTCTTAAGTCCCCCCTCCCATCACTGTGGGTGCCTGAACTTTGCTTGATAAATGGCCAAGTGGAGCCATGTGATTACTAATTCTGTGTCTTAGTAGGCAGTGATTCTTCCCAGGCTGTGCTTCTCAGTTGGCCCAGTCTGTGTAGCCTATGAGAAACTTGGTGAAGTAAATGGATTTAAGCCACAGCAAAGGAATTTCTCACAGAGCTGGAGGCTGGGATTAGGGGAGACAGCATGACAAGCTTCCCTGAGAGCTCCCTTTGCAGACTGCAGGTTGTTGTCTAGCTGTGTCCTTGTGTGCTAAGAAGAGAAAGAAAGAGCTTTCTGTGTTACTTCGAGAAGTCATTGACCCCATTTATAGGGTGATTAAACCTAGCTATTGCCAAAGTCCTAATACATCATAGTAGGGCTAAGGATATATATATACATATATATATATATGTATGTATGTATGTATATATATATATGTATGTGTGTATATATATATATTTGTGTGTGTGTGTATATATATAGTGTCAGTTATTCTCTATCACCAACACACACACACACACAAAGACACATACAGACACAGATACACACACACACACACACACACACAAACAGGCAAACACAAAGACACACACAGATATACACAAAGATCCATACAGAGACATAGATACCATAAAGGCACACATAGAGACACAAAGACAAAGTCACACACACACACACACACACACACACACACGATACACACATACAGATACACACAAAGGCACAGTCACACACACAGATACACACACAGACACAGTCACAAACACATCCAGATATATACAAAGACAGCCACACACACACACACACACACACACACACAGATAGCCACACACACACACATACAGTAACACACAAAAAGACACTCAGACACACACACACACACACACACACACACATACACACACACACACACACACACACACACACACACACACACACACACACTCACATATGATTTCCTCCGTGTCATTCCTTTACCCTACAAAGCCTGGTTTTGGGAAAACAAAAGGAAAAAACACCTAGTTTCAAAACACACTTGAAGCCATCTGCTTTAACGAAGATACATGTTTAAGTTTCTTCAAGTGACTTACATGATCACAGCAGCTGACTTAAGAATGAAGCTGGTCACCAGGGGGCTGGCTCGTTGTGGAGCTTCTGCACACTTTCGGCCATTGTCTTGTGCTGTGCTTGCGAGATGAAGAGCTGATGAAGAGCAACATCCTGTGAGAGCTCTGGATCCGGTTGTTGGCATTTCTCAGATCAACTAATGACTAAGTCGATGTTACAAAACTTTATCAAACTGTATCAATGCTGTTAACAGTCTGAACATACTATTCTCTGATACTTAGATGACAAATAGACATTCTTTTCACTAGCCCTATGTATGATTCACTGGACCATTCTTTCACAGGATGAAGGCAGGAGAGAGAGAGAGAGAGAGAGAGAGAGAGAGAGAGAGAGAGAGAGAGAGAGAGAGAGAGAGAGAGAGAGAGAGAGAGAGAGAGAGAGAGAGCTTGGTTGGGTGACAAGACATAGAGATAGGACTGTATTCTACTGGTGAAGGTTCTGTGACAGCAGCTTCGGTCTCAGGATCCCCACATACATTGACAGCAGCTTTGGTCTCAGGATCCCCACATACATTTCTCTAGGGGAGTGGCATGGGGCTCTGCTGGTATTCTTTTTTTTTTTAACCAATCTTTTTGTTATTAATAATATAATTTAAAAATTTACATGTTGATCCCAGTTTCCTCTCCCTTCCTTCCTCCCCCCCTTACTCTCTTTCCCCCCTCACATACACCCTGACCACCTTCCCCTCCCATCCTCCTACTCCCATTCCACATGTAGGGCCTGCATATGGGTCTTAGCTAGAAGGACTGAGCAGTCTAAGGGACCTCAGACAGTAGAACCAGGATGTATTCCTGACGCACAAAAGGACCTTGCATATCCCGTGGAGGGATACTCCAGCTGGTATTCATGATATCATGAAATAACACAGAACACCTGGATCTGAAGGCAAAGTCTAGACATTGATTATTATTTCTCCGATCTAGATAGTTGCTACACTAGCGTAGAGGCTTCGTTCCTATTGGAGACAGACATCCTTCATGCTAAAGGCTCTCAACTTCTGAGAATCATAACTCTAGGCCAAGAGGATTTTGCCCTCAGGGAAGAGACTGTCTCGTAGTGCAAGAGAAAGCCACATGGCCATGCTAGGGACAAGGGGCTGATCAGCTCATCCAGGTCCTGGGACTTCCCAGCTAGGCAGCCTGCCTTCCCTGCCTTTCCTTCCTCTTGGCAACCCTTCTCATCTGTTCTCTCAGCAGAGTGCAAATGCCAAGAGAGGGCCAGTTGGCATCTTCTCTTGTGTTGGTTTCCGCCGAGTTTCACAGTTCTTTCAGGGCCTGTTTGTAGCAGACATTCACCCTTGGCTAAAATGCAGCACGGCTCCCTGGGAGACCAGTAAGGCCAGTGCCAGGAATGTACAAAACGGAGAGAGGACCCTTCTTCTGAGAATTTACTTCCATGGCAACCCAGTCTGATGTTCTATATTTCTGCTCCAAGCTGGCTGCCTTGGCACAGCTGGCTGACTTAACATTGCCTTGAATTATTTATCAGATCCTGCAAAGAAACAAAAGTAGAGTCTCTCTGTCTCCCCCAGAACTCACTGTGCTACTCTTTGACCTGGGGAAATCTAACAATTCATCATGAGCAGCCTGAACTCTCCAAGTGACTTTGGAGAGGACCAGGGGAGGGACCCACCATCTACTCCTTGAACACTTCTGGAGTCCTGCTGAGTGCATGGCTGTCTCTTTGGTCCTTCTTATTCTTTGATCTTCTCTCACTGCTCTATAGAAAGACAGGCAGACCTCTAGTTGGATAGCCTCCATAATTGGGCAGGTATCAGAGATGAGGACAAATTCTCCTTCACCAGCGCCTCCAAGGTTCCTCCCCCCGACAAGTTACACACATCTGGTCCCAGGCAGCCCGGATTCACATAAGAACACAAGTGGAAGAATGACTTTCTTCTCACTGTCACTGAATTTAAGTCTGTATAAATCTCACACCCCTGACTTTCCAAGGCTTGGATCTTACTTCTTCAAGGAAATACAACCCACCAGCTGAAACAATGGTTATCAACCTTCCTAATGTTGTGACCCTTTAATACAATTCTTCATTTTGTGGTGACCCCAACCATAAAATGATTCCATTGCTGCTTCATAACTGTAATTTTGCTACTGTTATGATTTGTAATGTAAATTATCTGATATGCAGAGTATCTGATATGTGGTCCCCAAAGGAGTGGCGACCCACAGATTGAGAAGAGCTGAGCTGGAAGTTCTACTTCATCTCTGCACTGGACCATCCTCATCTCCCATTAACTTCCTCCTTCCCCATGCCTGACTGGAAGGAATTAGACATCAGTGTCTAAGATACTGATATCTCTACCTCTATCCCAGATCGCCTCTGCTGAACCTCTGCTCTTTTATGAATACTTCAGTAGCCCGTTTTATTAATAACTTTTATCGTTGCTATGATGGGTCATCATACAAAAGCAACTTTGGAAGGAAAGGATTACTTTGGCTCACAGTTCAAGGGGATGTATTCCATCATGGCATGAAAAACTTCACATCAAGAGGTTGGCCACATTGTATCTGCAGTCAGATAGCACAGATAAATGCTGGTGCTCAGTTTTTTTTTCCCTTTTTCAATTCAGTCTAGGACATCAGCTCATGGACAAAGTTACCAATACTTAGAGTGGGTTTCCCCACCTCAAGTGACCTGATCTAGAAACTCTCTCATAGACAGGCCTAGAATTGTGTCTCCTAGCTGACTCTAGATCACATCCATTAACCATTGCATCTGTGTTCACCTGTCTGTATTAGCATCTGTATTCACCTGTCTTGCAGAGGCAGTGTGGCATGCTAAGCAGTGAGTGAGTGGCCTGTGAATGAGTCCCACCTATTATTACTCCTCTGACTCTGGAGCAGTAGCAGGCTGTCCTCAGCAGTTAGTAGAGTTTGGTAACTTTCGTCAATTGAAGGTATCAACAATGTCGCTAATATGTATAGGTTACCATGGAAGTAAATTGTCAATAAAATTCTGCCCCAAAAGTCAAATGCTGACTGGCAAACAGACACAAAACTGTCCCCCTCAATTTGGCTTCATTTTTCTGCCTCGACTACATCAGCAAGCACCTAGCTTACAAAAGCCTCTTTGTCACCTCATCACCTGAGAGAGAAATCAATGGGAGACAATAGACGCAGCTTGGGATCTGAGGGAAGTGGCCATGTGGGTATAACTGCCTGCTGAAGAGACTTCAGACCTTGAAGGAAAGTGCACATACCAGTGTGATGCTGGAGTTCACACTGAAAACTAAAATAACTCACCATAGGCCAGAACAATAAATGATTTAACGGCTCTAGACCTCCACTGGCTCATGCAGGGATGGTTCAAGGATTAAAGGAGTTAGTTAATTCACAGAAAATCATTAACCAAACTCGGCACATAGTAAGCACTCAATAAAGTTATTTGTTGTTCTTGGATTTGCTCATTTCCCATCAACCTACATAATTCTTCCTTTGGTCTTAACCACCTCTGCCAGGATTTATACCGTCTTTGTGGCTAAATTTTTTCAAATAGCCAAAATGTACTCCAATTTTCCACTTCAGTCTACATTCTCATTTTTTATTTCTTATTTAAATTCTCAAACATCTGTTGGATTTCTAACAAGTGTGCTGGCACCCTGCATTCCTGGCTGGAAAGAATTACAAGCCACATGTAGACTACTCCTGACTCCCAGTGTGTCTGCCTGCTCTTTTCCAACTTCGAAGGGCTGTGAAAATCACAGGCACGTGGTAGAAATCATAATTTAAATGTAATTCTTTAGCAGGGCTAACTATCAGGTTTTTTACCCGTGTGACTCTGACGAAAATAAAGTGTAAGGAAATAAATGAGGACAAGCTGCAGCAACAAACTCAGTGAGTGATATCTTCGAAACGCAAAATCTGCTCAAGGGGTAGAGAAAAAAACAACAAACAAACAGAAAATCAAAAAACAAACAAACAACAAAACCGTGTTGAACTCTCACTTCACTGATCCTTGGGCATAAGTCTTACGTCTTTGTCAAGACAGTACCCTCACTGGCATAGCGAACCACCTATTTTGCAGGTGCTCCCCAACTCTGGCCCATGAATGGACACACAGTAGATGGTTCATTTTCCCTCTGGCTGTGTGCTTTAACTGGATCCCATTGTCCCTCTAAGCCCTCACATTTGGAAAAGAGAAATAAGGCTACCCCAGGAGAAAATGACATGCCTTCCTTGCTAATGCTGCATCCCCAGGAGAGATCTGTGTGGATCAATCAGCAAATTCCCCACAAACCCAACTAATAGACTGCTGGTTTGAATCAGCCCATGTACCAGGTAATTATAAGCCTCCTGCGTGTTTACTGCTGTGTCCCTCTCAGTCTGGACACTTAGAAACACCCCGTGAGCGGAAGAAGATCATCTTAGTCATAATAGATTAGGATCACCGTTGGACTCCAGGAGATGAAGCATGTAACTCTTCACTGTTCCCATGTGGCTCCTTTTAAGTCCTAAGTGAGCCTGCTACTGGTCCATCTGCCTCACTCAGCTGCTTTAGCCTCAGCTACATTTGCCCAAGGGTGCTCTGCTCCAGGCTCCAGCCAGACAAGCCAGGCACACGTCAGCATGGAGCCCAGCACCCATTCATAGACCCACCACAGCACTGGGTGCAATATTGTTATCCTACAGACCCCTTCTCCTCGGAGTGGATTTGCAAGAGGGAAGTTTATAAGGGATTGGTGGCCCCCATTCTGTGTGAATGGGATGAAGTACACATTCAGTGATTTTTATAGCTATGGCTAGTGCTTTTTTTAGCTTAGCCTTCCTCAGACTTTGTCTCAAGTTCTGTGTGACCAGCAACAATTTTCCTCATCTCTTTAGGAAGTTTACTCTGAAACAAAATCTTTTTGGTCACAGCATTCTTTTACACACTTAAAATTTACCCCAAGCCTCCAAATCTCTCTCATTATACCCTTTGGGTTGTAGCAACAACAGGCCCCCAACTCCTTTATCCATAGCTTTCCTTCTTATAGTTTCAGTTACCCAGTGTCTGAAAAATACTAATGGGAAATACCAGAAACAATCTTACTTGTCTTAAATCATTTTTGTTGTAGTACATAGTTAGTCAATGTATTAATTGTTATTGCTAATCTCTTACAGTGCCCAATGTATAAATTAAACTTTAACAACACTGCTTAAGTGTTGGAGAGGCAGGTATATGAAATGGGTCCTGGCAGTACATGTGGCTCCAGGTACCTATTGTTTTAAAACACTGGCTCCATTGGTAAGAGAGGAGCACTGTGTTGATGTTTACTAGAAAGTAAAGTGCAGTAAAATATAACACACAAATACAAACTCATCTGTCATCTTCGGAATGCCTTCCAGACCTGTATGTTTCTTTATCCTCAGCTTGGTTCTCATGGAAGGTAGGGGAGCCCTGTAAGAGACAGGGCCTGGGTGGAGGTCTTCAGTCATTGGCTGGCCAACTTCTTTCTCATTTTTACTTCCTAGTTGCTATGAGGTGAGTAGCTTTATTCCACCAAACAGTCCTGTTATAATAAGTTCTGAACCACAGGCCCAAAGCCACAGAACTAGTTAATCGCAGGTGGACTGGGCCCTCTAAAGAGCTATAAGCCCACACAACCCTTTCCCCTCTGTATATTATCTCAGGTAACACAAAGCTGAGATCATCGAAACAAAGGCGTTACTACATATCGTGGAATTTCTGGCAAAATGCAACAACACACTTAAGAGAGATACAGCTTATTATCCAAATGGATATAGCTTTGACCTTGCTGACCTCAGGCTTCTGCTTGAAGACTGCTGATTGAAGGCCTTGATATTCTCCCATTGCATGGAGCACTCAAGATCGTATTATGCCAAGGGCAACGTGACTAAGTTCTTTTCATTTCAAGATGCCACAACATACTGTCACACTTTTTTGTTTTGACCTTCAGAGCATGGGAACTACATGGGTAAGTCTACCTACAAACTCCTTCCTTCCATGCCTACGTTCCCTGTTTGTTGCCAGAAGTCTCTCTCAGGGACAGGGGGTGCTCAGGACTTCCTCTGACCTGCTTTGTTCCTGCCTCCTACAGGACTCCCAGTGTCAACACTCAAGGTACAGTCTGTCCCTGTGAGAACTGTACTTGGAAAATAAGTTCTGGGGTAGCTAGGAAACTGACATCTCAAGGTGAGGCTTTTAATTTGACCCAGAGAACTCATTGTACCTTCTGTCCAACACTTTGCTGGCAAAAACACAGTACCAAGGGCCCACAGGAAAGGAGGGTGAGTAGTGCCCAGTAGGCAGCACCAGCAGAGAGTGGCTGAGGTCATAGAGGGGAACAATCTCTAGCAAGAGGGATTGATAGGCCTATTTGAGCCTGGGGACCTGCTTCAGGAAAAAGCTAGACTATGCTTGGTGTCCCCTAGGGCTCTGGAAAGTGGCAGGTGATAGATAAGATGCCTCATATGTCTACACAGGCCAGCATATATTTTTTAAAAACTTCATCTTTCATCCAAATGACAGTTTTACCAAGATTTTATCACTGGGGTTGAGTAGATGTCTGATTGACTATCCTATGTCTATATTCCTCATCTATCATCTCTCTGATTAATTTTTTTATTAAAAAAAATTTTCCACCATCCTCTCTCTTGTAGGATAGATAAACTGCAGGATGCAGGGAAATTGATGATACACCTTTGCAATTCACTGCAATATCAGCTTGAGCAAGTCTGACACAGAATAGAGTGTTTGCACTTAAGAGCCGTGTGCTTCACAGTTTCTTGAAAAGCCAGACATGTCATGCTGACAACAAGGCAGAACCAGACCAGAGGAGACACACCCCCACCCCCAGGCAACAGTGCAGCAGAAACTTGTACCTGCTCTCTTCCCTTTTCAAACTCCTGTCTCCTTCCATGGGCAGAGTGCCACACAAGAGTTTGTTCTGGGACCTCCTAGAATTTTTGGAAAAATTGTGTAATTCTCCTTACACATTTGAAAATTAAGATGAATAATTACTTTGTAAGCTTAAATAATTGAAAAGGTTATACTTACTCAATTCAATGTACGGAAATGCCACCATTATCTATTCAGAAAGCTCATAAAAAAACTTTTTTTAAATATTTGTTTATTTATAATTTGTACTCACACAAGAAGACCACATCAGATGCCATTATAAATGGTTGTGAGCCATCATGTGGTTTCTGGGAATTGAACTCAGGACCTCTGGAAGAGCAGCCAGTGCTCTGAACCTCTGAGCCATCTCTCCAACCCCCAAGCTTTTTCTTTTTAATTTTTTCCTCATTTTTTCCTTATTGAAATCATTTCTATTCCATATTACCTGTAGGATTTTATATTAGTATGATATACTAATATGCTTATAATCATTTATAGATTAGTATATCAATTCTAGACAGCAAAATAATGTATTTTGATGAAAATGTTATGTATTTTAATTTATTTAGTTTATTTATTGGTTATTGTTAATATAAAACTGAGGAAATTCAATTTACTAGCCATTAAAAGACTCTGCATGTCCAGTTTCAAGATGTAGGACCAACAGGGTAAAACTCCCGGCTCTCTCTCTGACTAACATGGTTTGATCGAGCAAGACCCCCTGAAGCAGTGTCCCAGGTAATCCAACATTCAAAACAGCTGGGACAAGGCAGCCTTGCAGACCACTACAGCCAGGATTTCTGTGTCTTCTTGAGATCTCCATGACAGCGCCCCCTACCAGCTGGAAGCAGTTTGGAAAGAACGACACCCAAATTCCCAAATACTGTCTATAAATGTTTGTTTTCATTTAATTGGAGTTGGCTATAAATGGTTAATTATCACAGCCAATATCTTTTTAAAAGTAAAAGGGGTATTATGGTATAGATATAAATTCTTTGTTTTGGAATAGATTTTCTTTAATTGATACAAACTTAAGGTCAATTTTATGATATGTATATTTCTCCACTTGTTTAGTTATTGTGTTTATATAGATCATCTAAAATGTAATGTATAGTTTAGTACAGCTTATAGATAGTTACCTATAATAGTCAAAACTTATAGTTAGTTCAGTTAGGTTTTCTAGATACAGAGAGATATATTTGAGATGGATAAATATTCTTCAAACTTTTTCAAAGAGCTACAGAATATGGCTTTTAAAATGGTTTAGGGTTTATCTTAACAATGAGACACAACTGCTCTTGACAACTGCGTCAGAAAGGAAGATAAACATTGAAGAAATGTGTCATGGAATTTACTTTCAATATGACAAGACTAGCCATATTGGGCAAGATACTGCTTTTGTCTGCACTGTTTGACTTTATGCTGCATAAACTGGATGTGCAGGAGCCACAGGAAAGTGAACACAGATACAAGATAGACATTTGCTACAGGGTTCCTGCTTCATGGAAGAATCTGCCAGACATTCTGCAGGACACAGAGAAAAGTGACTGACAAACTGCCAATACAGGTGGACAGTTTAAAGTTTCCTGCTTTGCTGAGGAGTCTTCCAAACACACTATGGCCTATGGGCTGAAGATGGAACATTACAGAACAACTTCAGGTGACTGACCAGGCAATGAGTTTATATATTATCTTTCTAGAGTTTATATATTATCTTTCTGTGGTCTTTGAAGGAGTTGAAGACAGATAGTTATGGTTTTAGTTTTCCTTAGTTAGGATTAAAGATGAGTTACATGTAAGACTTTAGACTCACAAAGATAAGGCAGATAATAAAATATTTTTTTAAAATCTTGCTAAATGTTAATGGACTAAATATTGTCAACTGTGGTTTTTATTTGATAACTGTTTTGTTATATATTTTGCTATGTTAAGGTCAAAACCCTTTTTATTTTAGACAGAAAAGAGGAGATGATGGGAGATGTCATTCTGTAAATATGTTTCTCTTATTGGTTAATGAATTGTTGGCCAATAGGAAAGCAAGATAGGCGGGACTAGAAGACAAGGAGGCTTCGGGAGAGGTAGGAGGAGATTCAAAATGTAGGACGAAGAGAACAGAAGTCCCAGCCCTCTCTCCAGTAAGATAAGACCATGTGGAAATACTTAGATTAACAGAAATGGGTTAATATTTAAGACAGAGTTAGCCAATAAGCAATGCTAGTAACAGGCCAACAGTATTATATGTTAAAAAACAAAACAAAACAAAAAACAAACAAAAAAGACTGAATGATACTAAACATTCTGGATTTGTTTATCATTGTAATTTATGTTGAAATAAAATTGGTTGAAATAAAATTAGGCATAACATTTAAAAATAACAATTAATACTACTAAAAAAGAAAGTCTTTTAATATATATGTGTATGTACATATATATAATTTTTTTCTTAATTTATATATCGATTTCAGTTACCTCTCCCTTTCTCCCTCCCTTCCTCTCTCCCTCCCATCCTCCCATCCTCCCATGCCCCCAACTGCCCTCCATCCCATTCCCCCTCTCCACAGGGAAGGTAAGGCCTTCTAGGAGGGGTCATCCAAATCTGTCAAGTCATTTGGAGTAGGGACTAGGCCTTCCCTCCTGCCTCTAGGTTAAAGGAGTATTCCTCCATGGGGAATGTGCTCCCAAAGTCTTTTTGTTTACTAGGGGTACATCCTGGTTCCACTGTCAGAGGTCCCTTAGACTGCTCAGGACTTCTAACTGAGACCCACGTCAGGGTGTCTGAGTTGGTTCAATGCTGGTTTCCCAGCTATCAGTCTGGGGGGCCATGAGCTCCTCCTTGTTAAGGTCAACTGTCTCTGAGTAAGAAAGCCTTTTAGAAGGGATTAATTATGCATCCTGGGTGAATATTTTTTATTGGCAAATGACAACCACATATTGTGACAATTGTCAGCAAAAGGCAGAGACACTCCTAGCCACTAGATGTACAAAAGTTGGCACAAACAAGATACTGCATCCCAATTAAAATGTGAATATGGATTTAAAGTGCATGGTCATCTTTTTTGGCAAAAACTCAAAAAAAAAAATGGTTCTCCATGGGTTTGATTAAATAGTCTCATGTAGCTTGCTTTCATTTGCAGCTATAATCTTTAAACTTTTTCTACTTGAAATCAATGCCAAATGTGTACCTGAGGTGCAGGCATCCATATTTCAAACATTCCTTTAGCACCTTAGCAGGTTTGCCTCTGGTGGACTTTCCCTTTGGAAAATGCCACCAAGGCCATCGCAGAGGGGAAACAAAGAGAACGAGCATGGCACTCCCCAAAGTTCTTTCACAGAGTGAGCACTGGGCAAGGCCATACAGAAATAATACTTGCTTTTCTGAAAATTACCCATCCTTGCGTCTCTCCTTTGGTAACGTGTAGCTTACATGTTTTCTGCCAGCCCGCCTGCCACTGGTCTGGGCCCACAGCCGTGCCAGCCCCAAATAACACTGAGACTCTGTATTTGATACAATCCTGTTGGCCAGTTACCATTATTGTTTATGGGCTAGCTCTGTCTTAATTATTAAACCATTTTTACTTAAAGTATTACTCTAAGTATTTTCACGTGGTCATCTTATCGGAGAGTTGCGGGCCGCATCTGATCTCTTTAGGCTCTCCATGCTGACTCCTCCTAACTACTTCCTCTTTCCTCCTCCTTGTCCTTAGCCCCGCCTATCTAGTTTTCTCATTGGCCCACAGTGCTTTATTCATTAACCAGTATGAGAAACATATTTACAGAATAACATCTCCCATCAGTAGCGCTTGCTACACCCAACAGCGCATTGTCCTACAACTCTTTTTTGTCAGTGGTTTGAACTCCACTATTCATTGCTTCACACCCATACTCTACAGCCCTCATTACAAGAGGCTGACTGAATGGTCTTCCTCCATACTCCAGTCCCCTTGTCCTCTCTTGCCTCTCCCATGACCCTTAGTTTTTGTAGCATAGCTCTCATTGAGGACTTCAGTCCTGAGTGTGGGGGAAAGGCAATGATTGCAAAACCAGAAAGGGACTGGAGCCCCAGTACAAACCTGGTCCAGAAAGTAAACTCCAGACAGAAAATAAAATCAAACAAAACAGATCTTTCTACCCAGACAGCAAAGTGGGATGGCCAAACAAATTAGCTAAGACCTAGTCCTAGAGAGTTTCCCTCATTTGCATAGTGGAAACCACATTTAAGAAATTTCATGGAAAGTGGCTCATCTTAACTAAAGGAAGATTATCTCCTAAATGGAGAACCTTCCTCCCTCCTCACCAACTGCCCATCACCCTACATACCCTAGCAGTTCTTCTGTGACCTCTATGCCTGCTGCTCTCTTAGCAATGTACTCAATAAACTTTTCTTCTACTTTATTCTAAAGGGTAAATTCATTTACTAATTTCTAATGCTCCCCACCACCCTGGGCCCTGATCTTTCTGACTGTGGCATAGTAAGATGTGAATGCTAATATCTGTATCCATGTGGATGCATCATTTATAAACGGAAGGTGGACAGTTTCTATGGGTTTTGCTTCTTATTAGGAAAGTAGGGGAGATACTCCCAGTTTTAGATGCAGCCTCCTGCCTGATCCCTTTCTCTCCTACGGTAGAATCCTCATAACAGGGCATTTCGATCAACAAGCTGGCCATGCACACTGCTTCTCTGTATTTTAAAAGAAGGCAGGAGTGGAAATTTGACAGAGAAAAAGATAGGTTTTTATTCAGTTTGGTCAAATCTGGGGAAAGAAAATTTGCTAGTTTTTTTTCTACCTTTTTTGTACCCCTCTATAGCCTCTGCAACAGCACCTGTCTTCAAATTCCTGACGTACTTGAGATCCTGGCATTCTTTAATGGTGAACAGCAATATGAAAGTGTAAGCCAAATAAGCCCTTTCTTCTCCAACTTGCTTTTTTGTCATAGTGTTTCATTGCAGCAATAGAAACACTAAGACAATATGCACACGTGAATTAACTGTGCAGTAAGTTCTCAGTGTTGTGTGTAAAGCAAGTCTTTCCTCCTACTAGAGCTGGGTCTTAAACCTTTTCCTTCTCCCAGCACAGAATTCCTGAGGAAATTTTAATTATTTGAGGTCCATTGTTCTAAAACTTTGAAAGCTAATAAGTGGGGGCACATAATGGTCTCTCTTTAGAATATCTCCTCTCCTGCCAAGGCTTCAGCATCGAGACATTATTCCATCTTTAGTGTCTAAAGGTTGTTGTCCTTCAGCAGCTGTCGGTTCCTACAGATATCAACCAGAAATGCATCCCAAACTTAACTTCGGTGGGCTATTGTTTGTTTATGTGTCCATTTTGGTGGGGGTGTTAATCTAGACTCATAGCCCAGAAGATCAAGCATTTGTAGATAAGCACAAACAAAGGAATGAACTTGGTGAGGTGTGGTCCTGATGAAAGTGGAGAACTGAAGGATGCTAGATGACTGGACAGGAGACCGGCTCATGCTCAAATGGAAGAGCCCTGCTGGCCTTCCCCTTCAGAACCTATTCTTGTTTCCCACTCACCCAGCAACTTCAGAATTCTCAGAGCCAAGAGAAGAACCCAATTTGGAATGACAGAAGGAAGAAGGTAGTTGCCTCCCAGGCTCAGTTCTCCCTTCTGACTAAGGGAAGAGGGAAGGGACTAACCTTCATGACAAAGGCAGGTGTAAAGAGACTAGCCTTGGATTATGTGTCTGAGGGAAACAACACTGCCTCCTCATCTTATCACCCTCTTGTCCAAACATCTTCCATCACATATTCCTTCCCTGCTTTCCCCCTCCTTCCTAGTGAGGTACCATTAGGCTGAGCAACCTCCTTCACAGGCAAGCACAAGCCAGAACGCCCAAGCACCTGGATCCCCTGAGGTTACTATGGCTCAGGAATCCAGGGGTTTCTCCTTCTTCAAGCCTCAGCCTGACAATTCAAGAAGTTCCAAGAACTTTCTGGAAGTGGAGCCAGGTAACCCATTTGAATGAGTAAATCTACAGTAATTCTGCAGCTATAAAAGAATGTGTTCATTTATAATTTTATCAAGCTGTAGTTTATAGCCTACTTAATAAAGCTATTAGCTACATTACAGCCTGTTATGCTTAACAAAATCTTTAATGACTCTTATAGACTTACAAGACACACAATAGGTATGAAATCACAGTTGTTATCCTCCCGTACAAATGAGAATGTGTCTTTTGCCCAAATTCACAGACTATGAATTGAACAGTAATCCTGGGGAAAGTTCAAAGACTGCTTTAAGCTTCTCTTAGGCTCCTTCTTGTACTTGATCACCCAAGGCAAACTTTTCCTTCTGCTAGTGGAGTTTCTATCACCTGTATAACAGTTAAGTAATAAGTAAAGATTATGGACTAATGTTTATGATCCTGTTTCTTTCTGCAAGGTAAAAACATCTTAACAGTTGTATCCTGGTCTTCTAAGTCTACCCTTCTATCTGACAAATATGTATTGTATATCAGGAAGTAGATAGATGACATACATTACATATTTGTGAGCAAGTGAGTGAACATTCCCTTTAAAGGAAGTGTGTGATTTCATCTTAACTGTTGAATCCCATTCCCCAAGCCTCTGTGTACTTGGTTTATTCTAAGACAGTGGTTCTCAACTTTCCTAATGCTTTGACTCCTTAACATAGTTCCTCGTGTTGTAGTGACTCCCAACCATTTCTTTCACTGCTACTTTATAACTGTAATTTTGCTACTCTTATGAATTGTAATATAAATATCTGAAGTTCAGGATATCTGATGTGGAACCCCCTGTGAGGATTGGAACTCCTAGGTTGAGAGCCACTGACCTAAGGCATGATTTCAAGCTACATACAATAATTTACAGAGATATAATTGTTGATGGCTCAAGGTTATTTATAAGCTTTGTGAAAATCAAAAGTAAATATCTAAAAAATAGATTTTATTATTGAGTGTTCTTATCCTAGGGCATACTTTTGTTAACTAAATAGAAAAACATAAAAGTTGGTGGTATAAACAAGATGATTTTTTTTTCTTGAGCAAATTGTCCTCACTGACCTTTTCAACAGCAAATTCTACCAGACAGGATGACTGTGAGTATCTATCCTTAAACTAAAGTAACATAATATAAGAAGTTAGATTAGTGACAGAAGCTGACTGTTGAGAAAAAGAAAAAACCATTATAGACAATTTGCATAATTTGAAATCTCTTTAGACCGATTTAATATAAAGAAAGATTGCCAGCAATCTTTGACACATTTTTGGTGTCAAAGTTCACATATGTGCTTGGTTGGGTCCTGCTTAAAATGTTGCAGGGGCATTGACTGAGGTGTCACCTGGGCTTGGAAAACATTAAGGACAGGATGGAGAAGAAGAAATCCTACAAGGGACAACTGAAGGATAGACCTGGAGAGAAGTCTAAGACCAGAGCAAAGCAAGCTTCATGCTAATGCTGTTTCCTAGCACCACACATCTATCTCTTTGTCCTGTTGGTTTTGGCTTCAGCTTCCATTTACCCTCTGTACTGAACAGCACCAGCATTCCCCCTCAGCTCTAATGGAAAACAAGAGTGGCTGTCTGCTGTGGAGACTGCTCACCTACATGACATAAAATATCTCTAGCTTTATCTTGGAAATAAAACTACTTAGCCACCAGGCTATAAATACAATTGGCATGCATCTTTGCAAGAAAGCCCTTCATTGAAAGTTGCTTATCCTACTCCTGTCTGCTGACTGGGCTGCTGATCATAAGATCAAAGCTGTTACTGAAGATAACACAGCCCTAGGAGTTAGGGAGTGGGAGTCAATGATGACATGGAATGCCTCAGAAGCTCTGGACTATTCCCAGACTCTCTCTCTCTCTCTCTCTCTCTCTCTCTCTCTCTCTCTCTCTCTCTCTCTCTCTCTCTCTCTCTCTCTCTGTTTCCTTCCCTCCCTTTCTCGTGTGTGTGTGTGTGTGTGTGTGTGTAACAGCACAAAACACAGAACAGGATAAACATTAACTTTTTATTGTTTGGGCTTTATTTTATTTATTTCTATTATCATTTGCCTTTGCAGCTGGATCTAATAAAAGTTTTACACTTCGGGGGTGGAACTGGGTTCATTAAAAAATTAGTTTGGGTAAATTAAAAGGGAAAAGTGACTGTGGTACTTAAAAATTAAAGTGATGCAAATAAAAATGATGAGATTTAATTTTTTTCTCTAACAAGTTCTGAAAAGGAAGAAGTCATAAAATCCAGTGATTACAAGACTTCATGGAAACAGGAGGGTCTGTGGCACTCTTGTACACTGACATCTCTGGTGAAGGACACTGGCCACTTCATTTACTTCTCTCCCATTTATCTCCATATTAAAACTAGTCAGGTAATTCATAGAAAACTATAAACAAACAAATGACAACAACAATAAAACACCAAGGTCTATGAGCTCAAAAGTTAAAATACTTATTTTGACTTTTTCAGAGTAAGTAAATAAGTAAGTAAACAAAATGTTTACTTTCCCGATTCTGAGTGAGGACTTGGGCATCATGTGCCCTGTAGGATTCCAGAATTGTTCTCCTTTACAAGGGACTCTCCTGCCATCCTTCTATTCCTGATTTGGGCAAAGGATATCTGCATCTTTTTCTTTTAGTTTACTAGTCTTTGAATCCAGGGGTGCCGAGCCAAAGAATTAGGCTTTGATCTCCATGCTATAGTTAAATGCAACTCACTGGAGTCCTGGAGGAAGTGAGTACATCTATGCTATGAATAGCCATTCGTAGGAGCAATGAGGAGGAAGAATGCTCTACTATGTTGACTGCTGACTTCAGATAGCCCCTTCTCAGGCTAACTGTTAACTATGTGTCATGGTTTGGATGTGAAAATTATCCCCCAAGTTAGTCTATTCAAAAACAGATCCCATCTGGCTGTGCAGTTTAGGGACATTCTGAAAACTATAGGATGTAGTACCTGGCTAAAAGAGGTCATTGGGTGTATATTGCCCCTGGCCCCTCCCTGGGATACATTGCTTCCTATCTACCAATAGGTAAAAACTTTCTTCTGCCACACAGGCACACTGCCATGATGTTCTGCCCAAGAATATGGAGTCAAGTGACCTCTAGCTAAAACTTCACAGCATGGAAGAAAACATCAGTTATCCCATAGAGTCATTCTGATGTATTAAGTGACTACATCTTAAGGTATTTTTGCAGCAGCAAAAGTTAACCAAAGGTTCAAAGAGGAGTACATCCAGAGAGGAGAAACCAGGGGAGGTGACAGTGATGTAGAGAAATGTCTAGAATGATGTTGCCACATGTGAGAGCCAATATCTCATGTCAAACAATTTATATAGAGAGACAATTATCATTAGGACCCAGGAAGAAGAAAATACTATTACTTAAGTCTAGTAGGAAAATTAAAGATAGAAACCAAAGCATGGATGATACCTTTAAAAGTTTATGGGATGACATGGATTAACATGGAGCAATTAAAGAATGAGTTAGGACAAGCCATCAGAAAGAAACCTTCCAATAAGAAAGAGCCAATTTTTATTAGTGGGTGATTGACAAATTAACTGGCTGCTTAGTGGAAATAGTGAGCGGGAATCTATGAAGTGTAGTTCTGACTCTGGGTGTTAACAAACTACCCCAGGATATTTGAAGCTCCATACATTAGTGGTACTGGTAAACAAAAACTTCATCGAATAGTTAAAGTATCTTGTAGGCAATGGGTGCACAATCAGCTCCAACATAGCCAAGGAATACCCCGGATTTTCAGATTAGGTGCACATGAAAATCCCATAGTGGGAAAGTTTGGAGAAGTGGCTAAGGGGTTAAAAATACTAGCTGCTTCTAAACAGGATTCAGGTTGGGGTTCCTTATCCCATATGGAAGTTAGGGTTCAAAGAAACAAAAGCCAGGTGAATAAACAACCCCTCTCAAACAAAACAAAAAAAGTAACAACAGCATCTAAGAAACAACAGCTGGAGTTAACTTCTGACCTACACACATGAACAAGTGCACTCTCACATACAAGTGCACCTGCATAAACACACGCACCTGTGCACACACATACACCACACTTAAATTGGGGTGGAGCTGAACTCCTGGGAGTAGGGGCTAGGTATTCCAAATGTTCCCCAAATGATTGAATTGCAGAGTGGGAAGTACGGGAAGAGATGATACAATTCCTAAACCAAGAACCCATCACATTTCTGAGAAATGAGAAATAAATGCAGAAACTATCAGAATGTCATTTTCATATACTTAGTGATTGATCTAAACTGCTATTAACCTCAAAGATCATGTTAGGGCTTGGTGACTAATGGCTATTTCTGAGTCAAAAATGAAATAGCATTTATTTTCATGATGTAATAAAAGTCAAGTGAGCATTAACTCAGACCCCATGAATCAGCAAATACGGTCATTTGAACAGAGCTGGAGTCAAGTTATCTATAGAAATAGATGTGAGGTTGTCACACAAGATTTTGAGATTTTAGGTAGAAAATTTTAAGCTACTTAAGAAAAAGTAAAAAGCTGGGGAGAGGTCAGCCGGATAATTAAATGAATAATGCCAGCCTTATGTTTGAGACAGTAAGGAATGATAGGAAACTATGAAAAATTAGATTTGGTGGGGGAGAGAGATCTCTGTGACAGCCAACCCCCTAAAAATGAAGTCTAATTAGCTCATAGGTTGCTGATTTATGAGCCTGAGTCACACTAGAAACCATTATAATACAGATATAAATATAACAGCAGAGTTACAGAGAAGGGGGCAGAAAGGGGTTTCAAGAAGGGATGATTATGGAAACATTTTAAAGGCTAAAGCTGTTTTTCATCTTTCAAATTAATTTTAAAACATGTTTCATTCTGTGATTACTTCACACATGGACAACAGAAAGGACAGTAGGAATGCCTGTGTACTCTTAATCAGGCTCTAAATGTTACCATCTAGCATCACTGCTGGCAAATTTTCTCTGAAATAATAGGGTTATCTAATCGCTATACTTTACCAGTTGGGAAAGCCCTTATGTCTGAAGACATAGGTTCAATGCCCAATATCACCCCAAAACCTAAACCAACCAAACAAAACCCAGATAACACCAACTGCCCTGTCCTGTGATGCCCTTTCTTGTTCAAGACCCATGTCATGAAAACTGTCCTTCTAAGTTTCCTTTAATGTATAATAGTTGTTTGTTTTGTGATTCATGACCTTGACATTTTAAGGGGTATTGCTCAGTTATTTTGCAAAACAGCCCTTGGCCTGAGTTTTTCTGATTGCTTACAATTTAAAACCAAGTTATAAACTTTAGGAGCAAGAAGTGAGGGGTGATGCTCTATCTATCCTAGTGTCTTACAGACAAGGAGATGTTACAGCATGTGAATTCTTATTTTCCTAGAAATGTTGATCACCAAAGGGCAAGGTCTGCCACGTTTCTCTATTGTAATGATGTTGGTTTTCCTTTGCTATTAATATTGCACTGGTTGGTAAATATTTTGAGATTATATTGCCATTATGTTTCTTTTTTTGATGTAGTTATTTTTATTTTACGTGTGTAAGTGTGTTGCCTGCACAGACATATGTTCACCATGTTTGTATAGTACTTGCAAAAGCCAGAAGGCATCATATCTCCTGGAATTAGAGATGGATGGTCGGTACACTTAATGTGCTCATTGGGAATTGAACCTGGCTCCTCTGCAAGAACATCCAATACTCTTAACCACTGAGTCATCTCTCTAGGCTCCAATACTGTCTTTTACAATTTTGTCTAATAATTTTGTCACCCACAGTGAATCTTTCCAGAAATAATTACAATGGTATTTATCAAAGTGTGATTTTTATATGGTCATTTATAAGATTGATTTCTACTGTTCCATCTTCTTCTTTACAGGGGGTATTTATTCATTCTATTTCAGTATAATCTCATGGATTTTTACTTAACTCTACAAGTACCAATATAATATTTGTTTTGTGGTTTAAAGTGTCACAGACGGAACTACTTTGAGTTCCTTCATGGATATGACTATGCCCCTTCACACATCCTCATCATTCTCTCTCTCTCTCTCTCTCTCTCTCTCTCTCTCTCTCTCTCTCTCTCTCTCTCTTCCTCTCTTTCTCTCTCTCTTGTTTTGGGCACCAGACAACATTCTATGTTAATCGGTATTTTTTTTCTTTGAGGTCTAAAATCAGTCATTATCCAAGGAACCTTGGCAGTTTTGGTTTTTTTTTTTTTTTTTTTTTTTTTTTGGAGAATGAATTCAAGCACCAAGTTCTGAACAGTCATTGTACTCATCAGTAATGGACACCATTCATTGGTTCTGAGCTCAGTACAGAAAGAGCTAGGAATATGTGTGTAAAGACATAGAGATATACCTGTATTTACCCATCACTATATTTCTACATGTGTCTGTCAATTTATACATTTAAAAACCATGAGTTCATGTTTGTATCTCCAGTGTTAATCTAACACCACAGAGTTCATTCTAGCTTAGTTTTTTTTTTTTCTTCTTATTTGTAACTTCACTAATTGTGAAAAACCTGGCTCTCATTTTTTCCATTACTATGTTAGTTTAATCTTACATGCACTTGAACTGGTTAATAAAAGTTATATATATTTACTTTTCATAAACATATTTTCAAAAACTGTTCTTGCCTATGTAAATGATACTCACGGTATGGTCAACAAGTAGACAACCAAAGCATTCCACAGTGATTTGGCTGTACAGAACAAGGCTGACTTTAGTAAAAAAGAATTCCAGTAATAACAGAGAAGAACTGGGTAAACACACAAATGCACATACAAGCACATATGTGTGTCTGCTAACACATGTACACACACACATTTGCATACACACATGCATTTGCCTGCACACGCGTGCAACCACACACTATAAGTATCTGCAAGACACATTCACCATGGAATCGGCTGTGACTTGTGCATTATGACTTAAAGAAGTCCAATCAGGGTGAACCTTCAAACTGACTTGGAAATGGCAGGCCTGCTGATACTCATTCTTTCTCACAGCATCATGGTCTCACGAGGATCTGGCAGTGCAGGGGTATTCTTACCAGTTAAACTGGCAGTTTCATTCTTTCGACCCTGGAAGTTCTTTCTTTGTCCATTGACCTCTATAACCATATGTGGAATTTTCCTTTAAGCTGGCTGCATCATTTGAACACCCACTTTTCTGTAATTCTGATTTAAAAGAACCCGAGATTTCTTAGGGCTTGTTACTCACAAACTGGTTGTGTCGGACTCATTTATCTAGTGTGGTAGTTTAAAAGAAAATGGAACAAAAGCAATGGCACTATTAGGAGGTGTGGCTTTATTGGAGGAGGTGCGTCACTTTGGGGATGGGCTTTGAGGTCACCCATGCTCCAGCTGTGCCCAGTGTCATGCAGACTGCTGTGTGTAAAACTCTCAGCTCCTTCTCCAGCACCGTGTCATCCTGCATGTCAACTGCCAGGATGAGAATGAGTTAAGCCTTTGAAACTGTAAGCCAGCCCCAATGAAATGTTTTTCTTTGTAAGAGTTGCTGTGGTCTTGGTGTCTCTTCACAGCAATAGATACCAATCCATTACAGACTTACTCATCACTGATGACTAGTCACTCTTTCAGGGCAGGAACCACAGTCACAGAACCTCTCAGATGACTGACCACGGAGGTGAAATATCATGGACTAGAACAACCAGTGATAGCCCTACTAGTGGTGATGGAGAGCAGAATCTGATTGAGAAAAGAAGACTGTTAGAAACAGGGAAGTATATTCTGGTAGCTAGTGGTATGTCAAGATTTTCTCCTTTCTCACAACAGGCTGTCATAGGGCCATCCTTAATAGCCTCTCTGTAAGGTTACTGCTTTTCTATTGGCTATTGTTTCTGGAAAGTTCTCACAGTCATCTGGTCGTTAGCTAGCTTTCTTCATTAACTGTTGTTATGTTATCAAGCCTTCATAAATAGATTTACATTACTTTATAAAATGATGGCATTGGAGGCTCAGTGGGTATTATGCCTGCTTTGCAAGCATGAGGACCTGAGCACAGAACTCATCACCCTTACAAAAACTGTATGTGATGTGCACATCTGTAATCCTAGCCTTAGGGAGTGGAGATAGCATATCCTAGGAACTTACTGGCCAGCAAGGCTAGCATGAACAGCGATCTCCTGATTCAGTTAGAGGATCAGTCTCAAACAATAAGGTAGGGAGCAATAAAGGACACCCAACATCAACCTCTGACCACCACATGTACATGCACAGACAAGGGTACCATCATATTCATGGATGCACACACAGAACCACACACACAAAACACATACAGTAGAACTAAATGACAAAAAAAGTACACAATGACACTAATCTATACTTTCAATGATCTGACTTAGTCTCTTCAAAGAATGTATAAAGAACCTTAGCTGCTATTAATTTTTCTTATAGGACAATGCCTAGCATTCAATAAACATTTTCTTTATGAATGAAAAACAATGCATTGTGTTTACCCTGAATCTCTGAAAGCACTGTGTCTTAAACCTCCAGGGCACGAGGACTTCATTTGCAATGTTTGTACATAAAGCTTCCCAGCTGGTAAGTGAATAGCTAAAGGCTGGACTCAGACTTGCTGACTCTACAAATGCATGTCCAGTGGCTTTAAGCTGCTCTCATGTGCTAAAATAAGCCCTCTGGACTTTAGCACAGCTGTGTTCAGAATACGTGCAGGAAATACATAAAACTTCTGACAGCCAGTATCCAAAAAGCATTCTGAAAGATCAACAAAAGTCTGAAATTGACTTAAACTGATCTTTGCTTGACTGATCTGTAGCCGTCAAGGTAAGCAAGAATACTGATATAAAGACAGAAATTATCAAAGCCTTGCTGCCAATAGGATGATCTGAGCGTGGGAACAAAGCAATATATAGAGTGAAGAAGCAGGATGGCTTCTGCTCACACACTGACTCAGAATATTGCTTCATCTCTGACCTCAATAATAAACGTGTTTCTTTATTGGCTCAAAGTTAAAAATCATATCCTGCCATGAAGCTGGAAGAGCAGAATTGACCTAGTGTGCTTTCTCATTTTGCTATAGCAATGACATCAAGCACACTACAAATTTGCTTACTGTGTTGCCTTTGTTGATAATAACCCCTCTTAATCTGGTAGTTCCATGGAGAGATGTGAACAATAGCGCGTGCGCGTGGGAGAGAGAGAGAGAGAGAGAGAGAGAGAGAGAGAGAGAGAGAGAGAGAGAGAGTAACCACCTGATAACCTGATCGTCTAACATGAGTGAGGTATTTCATTCACTCAGTCATACATTTCCATATATATCTACTTATTGAGTATTTATTGACTAACTCCAGTGTAGTGGCCATCATGGTAGTTGCTAGGTTTGGCATTTAGCACTCTAAGGGGACACCCATGCTTCACTTAAGATGAAGATCAAGAGTCTAAAATATCTGAGCTCAAATGCTGGCTTTTTTCACAGGCTGTGAGATGCTGGACATACATGGTCAATCAACTTACCTATGTCTTGTTTTCTTGCATATGTGGTTGCTTCATGTGGCTTGTGAGATAATATGTTTGTACTTGCTACATCTAAAATCATCCCTAACACTTAGTTCCATGTTATTTGCACTACCAGCTGCTGGTCCCTAACCTTGAAGAGATTACAGTAAAGTAGAGCAAACAGAAATAAGTCTGGACACTTAATATTCCTTAAAATGCACTGACATAAGTGTTACTTTCTCCATTTTTGCACGCAAGGAAATTGACATTTCTAATAGTTCATTCAAGGCCTCAGTTCATGAGCAAATGAGCCAGAATTAAAAAAAAATCCCACAACACTGAATTTGAAGCCCTTATTCTCACCAACTTTCTAGATGAGACATTGAGAGACGGGATTTTTAGTCTTCATATTAGACCAATACAAAAGCTTTTGTAGAAGGTCAGACATAATTTGCTTAAATCAGAATATCAGAAATAAGTTCAAAATCTCCCTGAAATTTGAATGGGCACTCAGCCCAAGACTTCCCCTGCAGAAAAAGCCTTATTTCTCCATATAAGATAGCAATTATCAAAATGAGAGAGACTACTCTGGTAGAAGCAGTAATATTCCAGAATTTTCTTCCACTGTGGTTCCATGGCCTGGTCACCTCTACACGGAGTAAGAAAAAATCCAATATAAATAGTGCTACTTTTGCTGAAAGCTATTGTCATGGGGTTACAGGGTATCCATAGGTAACCATGTAGCATTCCCAGCACTGAGTGGGTGGATGGAAAAAAGAATGGTGGGGACCCACTCTCCCCTATCCATGTTGGGCTGACAAACTAAACATCATCCTTCCTTCACACTTGGAGGAAGGAGCAGTTTGGGAAATGTCCCAAACAAATGCAGCTGTTTTCTGTTTCTGGAGAGGATGCCAATAACATTTTGTTCCTTGGGGTTCCCAAGAATGAAAATGCGTGCATAGCCATAAAAACAAACAAGCCCATGGGGATAATTACCATATTAACCAATATGTCATATCAACTTTTTCTTAAGCTCATTAAATAATAGCTTATATTCTGATCTTTATTCTTTCTGGATTTTCTGCTGAGACTCAACCAAGGGAAGGAGAATAGTTTATCAGCCACCAATGCCCTTTAGGATACGCAGCCCCTCTGGGGTTAAGTTTCTGTAGCCTCTTGAGCTGGGATCATTTCAGGAATTCATCCTGGAGGCTGGTTCATGACAGTCTACATAGCTCAGGATGACCTTGAACTTCTTATCTCCAGCCTCCACTTCCTGAGTGATGGCATTACAGGTATGTACCATCACTGTTTTATGCAGTGTTGTGGATCAAACTCAAGACTCTATGCAGGCTAGGAAGCACTCTACCAATTGAGCTACATCTCTAACCCCATCTCCAGACTCTAAATTCTCAATGTAGTCATTCAAGTAAAATGAAAACAGAGATGTTCCAATACAAACACAGGTGTTGGATTCTGGTGATTGTTACTACTGTGGTCTTCACTATTTCACCTCATCTCTGGGGTCCAAGAAGAATGTGCATGAGGCTGCCAGGTAACTACTAACATGGGTGGATGATTCTTTCTCATTACTTGTTGCTTCCCCCTAACTCAAGCAGTAAGCAGTGTGAAGATTTCTAGAATCCACAATTTCAGCACAGGCCAACTCTTCACTATTCAGGAGTTGACTAAGGCCATGACTACTCATAAAAATCAGCCAGGGAAAAGTGACCACAAACAAATATGGGTTAGAATATTCTTTAGACCAGCACTGTCCGACAACATGATGTGCCCCATATGTATGGCTTAAAATAGACTGATAATGTTAATAATGTATTTTAATTAGCCCAACATATCCAAATTATTTTTTAAAAAATTAATAAGAGACAGTTTGTTGTTCATGGGTCTTTAAAATCCAGTGCACATTAAACTTACAGTGTATCTCAGTTTGATCCACTATAATTCACATGTGCAGTAGCTACTTGTGCTTGATTAATACCTTATTAGATTACACAGGCCTAGCCCATCTCAACACAGATGTTACAGATGCACTTAATATATACAAATATGTAACACATGAAAACACATGCATTCTGATGAATTGGGGTTGGATTTGCAGCAAGCTAGTCTCTGATTTAGTGTGAAGAATGGGGCTTCAGTTGGTGAAATAGCAGAATTTTCATTGGATAACAACTGTCTGAAAATGCAATTGGCTCTAGGATCACAGTTGTGATCAAAGACTACAGAGCCTAGGACTCTTCTGGATGGATGTATTTAAGCAAAGGAAAGCTGTCTGTCTATCTGAAATGTTGAACACACTGATCCAGGTAGGAGCGCTTAAGGATGCAGGGAGAGCAAGAAGTGGAGAGTATTTAGAGTTTTAAAACCAACATGTATCTGAGCACCTGTTGTGAGCTCCTCACTGCCTATGAATGGTGGTTGATATGAAAAATAGATAAGTTAGAATGTTAAGAATTGCAAGTCTATTGGACTTGCATTAAAAAAAAAAAAATGTCTTGAGTTTGGTTCCCCAAGGTTCCTCTCTAAACAAGGATTTGAGTTTATATGCAACATGGTCTGAAGAAACTAAAGAATGGAGAATTGAGAGCAGATAGGCTAATTCTGGGTGCATAAGTGAGATGCTGCCCTAGGCAACCTGAACTTGATCCCCCTGGGTTCCTTCTATCGACTATGTATGTAGAAAGCACTTCAAATGGGAGCTAGCGGGGAGTATAGGAGCCAGGGTATTTATCTTACACTGTTCTCTCTGTGTTAATCTCAAGCACTTCTGGCCTGGTGAACTCATTCAGGTGGGAGCCAGCCCCGTGAGAAAAGTGGCGTCTGCTGACTGGCCTCTCAGGCCATTGTCTGCTTCCTGTAGGCAGAGTCTACCAGAGGCGGGTCCTGTCAGATTAGCTATCCCCTAAAGTTCTCTCTAAGTCATTGAAGATACCCAGTGCTGTTCACCCCCATACAAATGCTATCTTCTATCCCTGAGGATCCCCCTCTGAACCCTACCAGTGGGTAGCCCCATTAACTGTTCTCCCATTGAATTTTTACAAGCCCTGTACCTTCCCCAAATGTTTAAGAACTCTTTGGCCCTGTGGCAATATTGGGATTCTGAAGTTACACATGTGACTATTTTAGGGGTAGGCAGACAGGACTTGGTTTTATCCTCTTATCTGGTTAATACCTCACACTCTTCCCCTTCTCTTCTCACATCATGCATGTGGTTCGAGTCAAATGACAGGAGTAAATAGTGTGTGAAAAGTAGGCCTCTCAGAACCTCCCATCACCATTGTTTTCTACGTGTAGGTGAAGGCAGAAGATTCTCTATGGTATTCACAGGGGTTTCTGTCCTTTTACTATTTGTCTTGTCAAAATCTGTGGACTACAATTTTGGGACTTGTGTCTGAATCAGGATTTGATCTGTGGGACATCCTATGACATACTTAGAGACAGCCACCTAGCCAGGTTGACATAAGTACAGCCCTGTTTAGAGACACTGGAAGCAATACAGTTTCCTAGGTCACTCCCAATGTTTGGATTTAATTTTCATAAATTTAACTTGTATAACTTTCCCCTGACAATTTAAAGCAATTCTTAAATTGTTTTTAGAAGTGGGAAAGGTATTTTTCTTTTATTTGTGCTTATAAAAAATATAAGCCAGGTGCCATATAGAAAAATTAATCCCAGAACTCTTTGCTCCACCGATGTCCTAGTCATTTAGCAATTCAGAAATCATACCAAAAGTGTGATCTGAACATAAGTGTCAGGGAACAGCCCTCCCTTCCTACAATAGTAGCCACAGGAAACTTGCAATGAATTAAACTGGATTCCCACACTAAATGATTACTATTTCCACCCCCAGGGAGGGGAATGGAGGAACATGTCATGAGAATATATTTTTAAATGCCAGTGAGACTTCAAATTCAAAGGAATATAAAATCTCTGCCTTTCTTTGATGTATGGCAGAGAGGTCTATGCTAAAGACATTCCCTGTGTGCCATTTCTTTTTTCCTCAGAGAGTCTGTGTGAATCATCAGAGCTATAAAACTATATGAGAAAACACTGATAATTACACGACTTCTAACTGGCAGAGAACAATGGCTTTGGCTCTCTGATGGAGCCAACTTACTCAGCCATAGATTTTCTGTCAGCACGCAGTCACAGGGTCTGAAGTTCTGTCTCTGTGGAGGACTTGGTATAGAGGTCTGGTTACCACCAAGGCTGGGAGGGCAGCTGGCTGGAGCCTTCCTAGAATTCCTGATCAAACTAAGATGGCCCCCAGACATGGGAGGCAGCTATCTCCAGAGATGGCTCTGACCAGCCTTCTGCACCCCCAGAGTGCTGCTGCCCTCCAAGAGAAGTGCCCTTTGAGCCAGCATGGTGGCAGGATGCCCAGCCATGGAAGGACAAGCCTTCTCTCCTTCCACTCTCACATGACATCAGTCAGCACAAGTGCCAAAACCCAGGAGATTGGCTTAATGACTATGATTTAGTCTTTCTCTCAAAATAAAAATAATGTGTTTTTCAATGACAACATGTCCCTTCAACAATATTTAGCAGTACATTTGCAGAACAGAAGGGTTAGTGTTGACTTGCTCAGCATCTTCCATGCCATTATTTGTTCCTGCCACTCAATGGCTGAAGCCAATCAGGGGTGGGTCCCACTTCTGTCACTCTGCTTAAAGATATGACATTATATACTTGCTGGGGATGAGATTTTCTTCCAGTCCTAGAGCCAGTAACTGTCAAGGCCATGGCTGAGAGGCGGCTCTCCTCCCTCACCCTCAGAGAGTCCCCTAACCTTGAGGGCAGGAATGCTCTGTGTCCCTTTTTTTAAGGAAAGGTTTATTTATTTATGCAACATTTGGATGAACTGTCTCATAGGCTTGTTTGAAAGGGGGCTCACATAATGTTTACTGGTCCTAATGATTCTTTTCATCTTCCTACCTATAAAAGTAAAACATGCTTATTACAGAAAAGACAGGAAAACCATTATAAAATAGTCAAAAGCATCCAACAATCTCACCAAGTAAGAGGTAACTATTATAAAGCAATTTCAATGAGTCTAACATTCAAAAACTTCAAGTTGCAAAAACCTCCCGGGCATGGTCAACAAAACAGTCCTTTGCCATTTTTGCACTTAGAAGCCTGGCTGATTTGTTTAGGATATCTCTTTGTTTCCTAAGTATAGGCTAGAATTTCCAATTAACTTCATAAGAATCTTATTGGGATCAATACTATGACATTAGTTGGGAATTTACAATGTTCTGAAAGAAGCCTGCAATCTCGAGGCCATGAACTGCATTCATTCAGTTTGGGTTCGTCCTTGCCAAGCCAGACCACAAGAATCTGGGCCCACATGAAAATAGAAGAAGGTGGTTTGGCCAGAGACGCACAAGCAAGCTTTATCTAGGCCAGAGAATGAAAGGAGCTGACACAGCATGAGGGTGTGTCCAAGCTCATTATGTCCCCTGCACCACCAAAAGCATACAGGCCAAATTCCAGAGCAGGTGCTGAAGGCACCCGCTGAAGGCACCCGGAAAAAGAGACTTTTTTTTCTTTTTTGCTTAGGATTTGATATTAAATTTCTCAGAAATTATTTTTTCTTAGGAGACTGAGAAGATACCTAAGTTGGTAAAGTGTCTGTCTTCCAAGGAAGAAAACCCAAAGTTGATTCCTAGAACTACAGTTTAAAAAAAAATAGTTGAGTGTATGTGGTGGCATGCACTTGTAATCCCAGTACTGAGAGGGGCAGGAATGGGAGATACAGGTGGATTCCCCAGAGCTGGCTGGCTATCCTGCTAAACTTCCATGGTGAGTTCCAGATCAGGCCATTGAGAATCCATGTCTCAAACAGACAAAATAAAATAAAT
The DNA here is from genome assembly GCA_030556225.1 of Cricetiscus sungorus. Taxonomy (NCBI): domain Eukaryota; kingdom Metazoa; phylum Chordata; class Mammalia; order Rodentia; family Cricetidae; genus Cricetiscus; species Cricetiscus sungorus. The sequence continues at coordinate 10,226,079 of JANBXA010000398.1, read as the reverse complement.
GGTGGGTGGCATCTGATGAATGGCATTTGAGGTTGTCCTACAGCTTCCACATTTGTATGTGCTGCCCCTCCACACACACACTGATGGTAGGCTTGAATAATGATTCAACATTCATTACACTGAATAACTACTTTAATGATATGGCTGTTCATATATAAACTGTCCACTGTGACCAGATCAGCTAAACAGAAAACCACATGTTTAGGTCAAAGTGTTCTGCTACTACAGGACAAGGAGCCTTCATGTCAATAGACGTGACACACACCTAGACATACAAAACAAAACAAAACAAAACAAAACAAAAAAACCCACCACCACCAACAACAAAAAATAAATAGATGAAAACATTAGGTACATTCCCAATGTATTTCAACCCACTGCCATGTCATGTAATTATTACCAGAGTTCCTATGACCTGCCTTGTAGCATGTTTTAAAAGGACAGGAGGAGTGGTGCCATCATCCACACTGCTGCCCCTAAGCCAAATCTTTTGTCCTCATTCTGGACACATCCTTCATTCTCACATCCATATCGCCTCAGTTTCCTGATCCTGCTGATTCCATCCCTAACTATTCCTCAAACATTTTACTTTATCCCTGCTCTCTCCGAATAGCACCTCTGAAGCTTCAGCCCTCTAACTAATGTGTAGCCCTCTCTCTAATGTGTAGCCCTCTCTCTAATGTGTAGCCCTCTCTCTAATGCATAGCCCTCTTGCTAATGTGTAGCCCTCTCTCAAATGGTTTCTCTGAGCCATGATGATTCTTTGGAAACAATCTGACAGTGTGACCCCACCACTGAAAACTCATCAATGATTTTCCATAATAGCTTTAATTAAATAGTAGTATTCGTTTAGAAAAAAAATCACTTGAATGTATGCTTGTGCCTATTTTGACAAATATAGTCATATAACCACCCCCATATGAAAAATATTAAGTGGTTCTTTTGAGTAGTTAAGATAAAGCAATTATAAATACTCACACAAAGTTTTTGATGTGAGTGTAAGTTTTCATTTCACTTGAGTAAATACTAGGAGAACTGTCTATGGGTTGTCTGCTAAGTGTGGATTTAACTTCGTAAGACCTTGCCAAGCTATTTTCCAAATGACTGTACCAAACTTTTTCTTTGGGGCCACCAACCAGCTCCCAAATCATGATACATAAACTTCTTAGTTTTGAATGCTTGGCCTTAGCTTATGCTCATTTCTGGCTAGCTTTTTTTCTTTAACTTAAATAACCTGTTTCTCTTCATCCATGTTTTCCGTTCTGGCTCTTTACCTTTGTTTCCTTGTGTCCTTCTGTATGGCCTACTCCACATAGCTGGCTGATGGTTGCCTAGCTTCTGGCCCCAGGCGTGTCCCTCCCTTTTTCCCTCCTTCTCATCTTCTCTGGATTCCTCCTCCTATTTTCTCTCTGCCCATCAGCCATGCCCATTCCTCTTCTGCCTAGCTGTCTTTCAGCTTTTTATTACACTAAGCAGATGCCTTAGGCAGGAAGGTGAAACAAATGCAAAACATCATTGCAAAATTAAACAAATGCAGCATGCAGCACAAACAAAAGTAACACATCTTTATCTAGTTAAGTATTACACCTGTATCCCTTTGCTGGTAAGACAGAGTCCTACCCTCCCCTGCCCCCAGATTTTCCAGGGTCCTCCACATCTTCCTCCTACATGTGTTCCCACATGTTGCCACTGTCATTCTACCACACTTGACTTCTTCCAAACTATTACATAGTTCCAGAACTTGTTACATACCACATTCGCAGAAAACATGATAGCATTATTCTTTACCTAACAGATTTCATTCACTTAAACATCTCTGGCAGAAAACCTGGATGGTTTCCTCCTTGTGTTTCTCACATTCATTATTTAGCAAATGCTTGATGAGGAACAACCAATATGCTGGCTTTTCTCTAGGAACTGGAAATATAGCAATGAACAAAAAAAGTCTAGGTTCTCATCAAACTTACATTCCCCCGGAGGAGATAGACAAGGGCAGGGGTGTGTGTCATAGTCCTACAAGTGCTTGCTCAACACATCCAAATCCTTAGGTTCAATCTCCAGCACTGCAGAGAGCAATTGACTTACTAGTGCCACATGGCAGCAAGTGCTATCGAGTAATAAAGCTGAGTGCTAGGAAAGATTAGAGAAATGCCTCCAGCTGCTATTTTAGTTGAAGGACAGTGTAAGTGGGTACACTTACAGACATCCTGGAGAAAAATCATTCCAGGCAGAGAGAACAGCAAACACAAAGATGTTAAGATGGAACACAAGTTGGCTAGCATGTTCAGGAAGCAGCTAAGAGCCCGACAAGCAAGAGTTTAGCAAGCCAGGAGAGAGGTGAGGAATATGTGGCCAGCCAGAGGCCAAATTATGAGTGGTTACCAAGTTGGCCAATCTTTGCATTGTTCCTGCTTTCTACCTTGCTTTTGCTTTCCTCCCAACCTAGGCACTTTGAGGCCAGGTCCGTGCAAGTGCCTTGCATTGCAGAGTTCAAGCACTTAGCATGATGTTTACTGCACTGATGTTTTTAAATAAATATTCGAGTGAATGAGTGAGTGGATGGAATGACACAAGGACATTCTGATTGAAGAACAAGTCCCTGAGACAGTATGTATTGCCAAGGAAAGAAACAAGGCTCATACTGTTTACCTGGCCTTTGTGAGAAGTGAGTATCTGAAGCTGGAATTGTGTCTTAAAAGCTCCTTTTGCTGTATTGGCACCATGGTTTCTAGGTCATGAGTTAAAGTACGAGGATGTTCCATATCTAGAGAGCTTTCAGCCCCTCCTCATTTTTGACACTTTATTTGAATTTGAAATAATCTGTTATGGAATAAATGCTTGCGTCTTTCCAAAAGTCATGTGCTGAAACCTCATCCCCAAATATTATTATATTAGAAAGTAGGGACTATGTGAGGATGTTAACTGAGGGAGATACTATCGTGAATGAAGTGTCTCTATAAGAGTTGAATGTTCACTGCCTGTCTTCAGCCACGTGAGGACACAGAGAAGCAAGTTTACAACTAAAAGACATCTAACAGGAACCTGGGCAAGCTCTCTCTTAGTCTCAGATTCCTAGTCCTGAGAACTCAGAGAAACAAATGCCTGAGATTTAGAAGCTCCCAGTCTATGGTGCTTGACTCTTACAACAGATTAAAACAATATATCTGGGCCACTCTTTTGGGTAATGGTTGGAGGAAAAATTAAGTAATCTAGGATCTTACAAATGTGTTTTGTTAGACTGATAAACATGGTCATGGGCTATATCTCAGTTGGTAGAGTGTTTTTCCACCATTGTAAGACCCTAAGTTCAATTCCCAGAACCACACTAACTAAATGTAGGTCCACATATAGTCATAGAGACACATATATGTCTATAGTATGAGCACTGGGAAGATGAAGGAAGCAGGATCAGGAAGCCAAGATCATTCTCAGCTACTTAGAGAGATTGAAACAAGCCAGCAATATATAAGACCCTGTGTCAATAATAATATTAATTAATAATGATGATTATGACAACAGTGATGATGATTTTACCTACAGAATGACTAAGAAAATTAAGACACATCACCTTTTTAAACAATGACAACATCAGTGAAAAAAAAAATCAGATCCAGGAACTGAAGAGATTGCTCAGAAATTAAAAGCACTTGATGATCTTACAGAGGACTTCAGAGGACTTGGTTTTATTCCCAGCCCCGACACCAAGTGGCTTAGAACTACCTGTAATTCCAGCTCCAGGAGATCTAAGGCCTCTGGCCTATGTGTACATGATTTATATATAAATGCACTAAGTTATACACACATATACAAAAACAAAAATAACAAGTAATCTTTTCAAAAATCATGTTGTATAGCTTACCTAGAACATATGAAAAGGTGGTAACACTGATTCCATAGTGCCTTGTGGGAAGCTATAGACCTGAATAGTTATTGTCCCTTTATAAATGTCCCCTCTCTAGTTGCTGTATTCCTCAATAGTCTACTGTGTTTTTTTTTTTTTTTATCTGATCCATGTAGGCCCCTTTCATGTGTGTTGATAAAACTTAGATAAATGCCCTGTAATAAAAATTTTAAATGTTCCAGGTTTATGGGCTCCGGAGACTAGGACCAGTCCACTTGTGCACTCCACTGATCTTTGGAATACTCTTGAGTGGTTGCAAGACTCTGCAGCATAGCCTATAGATACCAAAGTCAGGAGACAGGCTCTGTCCTCAGAGCTGCACACAACACTGCAGGCTGGAAGACAGTAGTAAGAGCCATCCTCTCTCCTGAGCATTGGCTCTAAGACTCAGAGTCTTGCTGAAGCTCCATGTGGATAGTGGGAGCAGCATTCAAGGCTACCTGCGCTGTGATCTTTTAACTCAGCACCCCTTCCCTTGTGCCTGTTATGTCACTGTTCTGCCCAAGTTGCAGCACTAATTCAGGAACTGTTGTGTCACTTGTGATAGTTCTAAGACAGCCAGAAGAAATTTTCCATGCCAGGTTATATAATTTGGGTCTACCACAAGTCCTGGCATACAGTCCTTCTGAATAAATACTTCTGGGAGATGAATGAACTCCGTGCAAATTATTTCTCTTCCTACTTTTTAAGATGTGAGCTTTCACTTAATCTTTGAGACCCCCGCAGTGCTCTGAAACTTGGAGTTTCCAGCTACTCACATATAAAATAGAGGTCAAGCACTAAGTGTGAGGGGCCCAGCCATTTCCAGGAGGGTAATCAAAACAGCATAGTCAAACAGGATTTAATGGTGGTAGAAAGGAGTCGGGAAGGCTCTGGGTTTACACAACTGAGCTGAGATGATGCCATTAGACGTAGCTGAATTTCTTAGCACTGATGTGAGAGATCAAGAGTTTACATTTTGCACACGAGTAGAGTTTATTGCCAAAAATGAATACATCACAAACTTGCTGTCAGGACTCAAGGAATGTGGCTAGAATAAGTGTGAAAAACAAAGGAGGCTAGCCTGCAAGCAAGGGCCAGGTGGCTGGGTCTGTGTGGCTGGTATAATTTAAACATCAGAGACCAATCCCATACCCATCAATTTTCTTCTGCTACCCCTGTCTCCCAACTGAAAATCTCCAGGATTAGTCACACCTTGGAGTTAAGGTCTTGAAGGATGTTCCCGTGTGCTAAGAGGGATTTTAAGTCAATGAAGTTGTAAAAATTACTATGCGTGTGTGGTGGGGATGTTTTTCTCAAGTAAGAATAGTGATTCTTGTAATCTATTACTGAACTGTAACACTATACCAAGTACTTTACCCCCGGGCTTCAAGTTATCCACACAAACACCTACGTATCATGTACTGCACGCAATTCTGTTTCAAGAGGCCACACACCCCAACAGGACTGAATGAAACCCTTGCTCACTTCCTAAGGATCTAATAAACTGTGAAGGGCACAATGCTAAATATACAACCCAGTCAGTGGTTTTTTTTTGTTGTTGTTGTTGTTGTTCATGTCTTCAAACCACCCCCACCCTAACCAAAAGATTGAACACCTAATACTCCATGAGATTCCTCCAGGTTCCCTCCTGGTCAGTTGCCCTAGACTCCTTCCCATAAAAGGAACAGAACACTAGTTTAGTCCTCGGATGGTGCACAAAGGAAGAGGTATCTCAGGCAAGGTCAGGAAGCATGAAAGTGGCTCAAGACAAAGAAGGTGGTAGATATGCTGGAAGAGCCTTCTTAAGCGAGGCAAGGGTCTGATCTAGGTGCCGCATACCTGCAGTATATTCAGTTACCTCCAAGGTAGCTGAGACAACCCCAGGCACATTTCACAAGCCACAGCATCAGTGTGAGGCTTTGAGCCTTCAGAGATTATGCAGGGGCTGTCCTGCATATCAAGCAGTGATGGTCTCTCCCACTGCCGGGAATCCCAGTCTCTAACAAGAAACAGAATGCTGACAAATGAAAAGGAGATGTGTTTGCTGGCACTGAATCCACAGAGTGGGAAGGCAGGCCAAACCTAGGATCCCACAGGAAGTCTTGAACCCACTCTCTGATTCTTAGTTTAGCTATCATCAACTCTTCCCAGATCCAGTGTTGTGTGCTTTTCAACTGGCAAGTTTCAATGAAGCTTCTGCTATTGTCTTTTCTTCCACACTGCTATTCAGGCTGCCAGTATGCCTTTTAGAAGCCCCTGCTGTACTGCTTTGTGCCATTAACTGTGTCCTCTTCAAGAGAGGCCCCTGCAAGTTGTCAAGGACTTGTCTGGAAGCTCATATTTGCTTTTTTTTTTTTTTTTTTTTTTTTTAAATCAGTTCCCCTATCTCCAGATCTGGAATCCTAAATAGTTGGCATGCTTGGGAGACACACCCGAGGGAGACCCTGTAAGTAAGCCTTAGCACAACTGGAGGAAAGATCAAAAGCTCTGGGTGTAGATTTCTGTTGGCCCAGGAAAGAGATGCTGGAAACACACTGAAGGAAGGAAGAAAGGGGGATTGGGATGGTAGGGAGAGAAACAGCAAGCCTGGGGACACCAGATTTTTCTGAGGACAACAGTAGACTCTATAACACAGATAGATGATCTAAATCTTAGTTATCTATGCTAATTGTTAACAATAACCAAATAGCAAAATGTACTGATTATCTACATCTATGCTGTTGTGTAATCGTTTCCTCTGAAATCGAAACATTCTATCCTACAGGGAAGCAAGGTAAACATCGTAAAACAGCTTCAGCCCTGCCTCGGAAAAACCAAAAAACAAAATCAAAACAAACAAATAAAACAACAGCTTCTGGAAGTCCCTGAAACTGACCAGATCCACTAATCCCTCTCTGACAAAGTCAACAATAAAACCTGAAAGTCCTCTTTAGACAAAAGTGAAGTTGAGCTGCAGAGAAGAGTTGGAGGAGAAATGCTATGAAGAACAAGGTGAGACCAGGGCAGCTGCCTGGAATAGATTTAGAACAATGGAGGCGCCTAGAAAGGACACTCTCCAATCTGTTGTACTGCCTAGAGGCTGTGTAGTGTGCTCCAGGTTACCAGCTTTGTGTGCTGTCATCCATGACAAGGTGGGCTTTCGTGTTGAAGTGTGTTTGAGTCATTTCTGCTCCTGTAAGTAATCCCTCACCCACATTCCTGTAAGTAACTACAGTAAAACCCATGGTTCACCTAGTTGGACTCTGATGACATCCATACTTTGGTCTGTCATGGGTTCTTTATCTGGAGTGAAGAGATGTGTGTCTTGCATCTCCCCAGGAAACATTTTGTCACATGATAGTGCCTATTGAACACTATTCAGCAAAGGTTCCCAACATCAAATGTCTTGTTCTATGTCATCTATAAACACTAGTACTGAATGGGTGAATAATCACGAACTCTGATCTGTTCATGAGCTGCCTTGTTTTATATTTCTTAAATATTATTACATGTAGGAAAAAGAAACATGTATCAGAAGTATCCATTCTCTTTTTCATAATGCCATCTGGAGACATTCTTGTAGATGAATCAACTATGCTAAAACCAGCCACTGCTTTTCCAGGACATCCTATGGAAGTAGTCTGTGAAAGAGAAATGCCCAGTAAAGCTGAACCCCCAGAACTGTGTGTGCCCCAGGAGTTCCTAAGTATCCCCTCACATACACTCCATGTATTTGCCCTCTTGTGAGATGTTCTGCCACAGGGCACTTACTCAGAGTCCATGTTCATCAGAGGGAGGAGGTTGATATGAAAAGCTAACATTTATCTACTACTTACATCTACTATCTCCTTTAGCCACACAAGTAATAATGAGGTGGATCCTATTTCCCTTATGTTATAGAAAGGGGAGTTGAGAAATATCAAGGGCCACATAACATAGCTAGCCTCATGCCCAGGTGCTCTGTAGTCAGAATCCATGGTCTTAACATCTGTGGTGGTATGTGCCTATAATCGAAATCTTTGGGAGGCTGATATAGAGGAATCATGCATTTGAGGATAGTTTTTCTTATGTGGTGAGTTCCAAGATATGCTGAACTACATAGTTATTTCAAGTCCAGCCGATGCTATGTAGTAAGAGCCCATTTCAGCTGTACACACACACACACATGCACACACATGCCTCACAGTCCACACTCCTGAAGGACAGGACATGGCACATTTATCTGGGCATAGTGCCTATGTTATTTTCCCAACATGAGAAACATAGATCTGATGATTTTAACTACTCTACTAAGCTACAAATGAAGAGATTATTGATGGAATCATTTAAGTAACCCATAGGCTCTGGGTTTTTCAGAACATGAAGATATTGGGCTAGAATCGCTGTTACTGAGCTAGTCAACAAAAACTTAGAAAATGTTGTTTAAAGTGGTTTGGTAACATTGCCAAATTATCACTAGACACTCTGTTTAAAATTATCTGACTATGGGTGTTAGAATTCATGACTCATAGGCCTTCTAGTGTATCCCTTCATTTCTGCTACTACCATTCCAGGTGCTTTATTGTTCAACCTGTTTATATCTTTAGTAATGTATAATGATACATACTAGTTAAATATTTGGATATGCATAGCATGCATACAAAAATTAAGTTCAGCCACTGTTTCTACAAACAGTGAGAGGGTTTGTAGGTTGAGAGGGTGGTAGGTGGTTCATATACAAGAGCAGAGTTTTGTCAGTGTGTTTGAGACATTTAAAAATGAACAATGAGTGTTAAAAACTAAAGGTTTTGCAAATTTTTGATTCATGCAAGTCATTATACATTTTTTCTGGTAATATGTGAAGCAATTCTAAAATGACTGTGGGAGTCCTAAAGACCATTTTACTCCAAGTTCTCTGGTAGCTTGGTTTTTCACACAATGTACTATGATAAGCAAGAGGAACAAAGGAGGAACTCCAGCTGATAATCCCAATGGAACAGAAATCCCCTAAACTGATGTTGAAAGATTAAGTAACTGAATTGGAATGTACAAATCCAGAGATAAAAACCGTAACAGGCAAGTGTGCTTTGCTTTCTGATTCCTCTATACAGATAACATCATAGTCACTGCATGTGGGTTGCAAGAAGGCTTACCTTTCAAACTAAAGATTATGGATATTGCATCCCTCTTTATGACTCCCACCTGATACTGATCACCAAGTACTGCTATTACTGTGAGCATACCATAGAACACCTCTTCCTGTGATAGGCTTTGACCAATAAAATGTGTCTGGAAATAGCAGATGCCACTTCCAGAAGGATATAATGACATTTTGGTTCATTGCCTGCCCCTATGAAGCAATAGGATAAGTCCCAGATACTTTCCTGAGTCTGGATCTTGGGATGAAGACAGCTTGGACCCAGTTCCCAGATGACAAGCATATAGCATACATGAGAAATGGGCTTTGCTTCTGGGAAAGCAGCATTGGACCGACCCAGACCCCCTGAACATGGGTCTCAGTTAGAAGGCCTGGGCAGTCTAAGGGACCTCTGACAGTAGAACCAGGATGTATCCCTGGTGCACGAAAGGACTTTGGGAGCACATTCCCCATGGAGGGATACTCCCTTAATCTAGAGGCAGGAGGGAGGGCTTAGACCCTACTCCAAATGACTTGATAGATTTTGTGGATCCCTCCTGGAAGGCATCACCCTCTCTGTGGAGTGGAGAGGGATGGGATGGGAGGGGTCAGGAGGCATGGGAGGGAGGGAGGGAGGAAGGGAGGGAGGGAGGAAAGTAGAGGGAGTGAGAGGGAACTGGGATTGATATGTAAAATAAGAAAACATAATACTCTCATTTATAATCAAGGGAAACATTAAACAAGAAGACATTATATCCTAAAAATAAATGCACCAAATTTGGAGACTTCCTGTTTCATTAAAAAATATACTTGTTTATTTAAAGATCCTGATTAAAATCTGTAATTAAGAGAAATGAGCTTTGCTTCAAGGCCATTAGGTTTGGAAGGTTTGCTTACCAAAGTATGATGGGAGATGTTATTCTGTATATATGTTTCTCATACTGGTTAATAAAGCACTGTGGCCAATGAGATAGCAAGATAGGCAGGGCTAGGAGACCAGGAGGAGGAGAGATGAGTAGTAGGAGTCAAGATGTAGCCCGGGGAAGGAGCAGGACGCCTGCCGCGTGGCTCCCTGATAAGACGACCACGTGGAAATACTTAGATAAGTAGAAATGGGTTAATGATTAAGGCAGAGCTAGCCCATTAACAATAATGGTAACTGGCCAACAGGATTGTATCAAATACAGAGTCTCTGAGTGTTATTTGGGGCACACGTGGTTGCAGGACAATGGCGGCAGGACCAGGAGGCCGGCGGGAACAACATGCTGTAACATAATGGTATGTTTTGCTATGTTAAGGTTAAACACCTTCTTTTACTTTAGACAGAAAAGAGGAGATGATGGGAGATGTTATTCTGTATATATGTTTCTCATACTGGTTAATAAAGCCCTGTGGCCAATAGGAAACAAGATAGGCGGGGCTAGGAGACCAGGAGGAAGAGAGAGGAAGTTGGTTGGAGTCGAGATGTAGCCCGGGAAGAAGCAGGAAGCCTGCCGCGTGGCTCCCCGATAAGACGACCACGTGGAAATACTTAGATAAGTAGAAATGGGTTAATTTTTAAGGCAGAGCTAGCCCATTAACAATAATGGTAACTGGCCAACAGGATTGTATCAAATACAGAGTCTCTGAGTGTTATTTGGGGCACACGTGGTTGCAGGACAATGGCGGCAGGACCAGGAGGCCGGCTGTAACAAAAGTATGCATAATCCATTGTATGTTTTAATTTACTGCAATAATCTAAGTGTATTTTCCATGTGTTTAGGTAGATTTAATAGCAGTCCTAAGAGACAGGCCACATTAATGTGGGGCTTTGTATACTATCCATACTGTCTCCCCAGTGTGAGAAGCACAGCACTCAATATTCCTGGTGTCAACAATTTCAAATGTTGACACCATGTCATGCCATGTAAGAGAACAAAGCAGGTCACTATAAAGGTTGTGCCTCTGACACATACCTAAAGTGTATAGAATTAAATTAATTTGATTAGCAAGATCTGGTTGTAAATCAAGTGATTAGATTGCCACAGAGTCGATCTGATTTTGTTGCTATTGTTTCAGTTGATTTGATGAGGGAATTCAATTGCACAGTGATCCAAGTGATTGCCTTGGCCATTGTCCTACCAACTGTTGGTCACATAGCCACAGTTTGACCTTAAGACAGGATGTGAAATTAATTGGCCTGAATACGAAATTCAAGACCTTTTTCCTGTAAGCAGTTATGTGTCAAGTACTGTCATATAATGAAACATAGTTGTCAGCTGTAAATATTTAAAATTTACAATTTTCTTTGTATATATGCTACACCAAGTAGCTAAATATTTTATAAAACTATAAACTTTGGGTCAAATATTAATTTTAAACTGTGTGCAGCCTCAAGAGTTTCAGGTCACCATTCTTTCTGGTCAGAAGTCAATCATTCTCTACCATTAATGGCAACCAATTCTGATTCCATTATTTAAAATGAAAGTGGAAGAACAGACTGTAGATGCCAAAGACTAGTGGCTTACAGTTATATGCATGCAAACAGCACCTTGGTTTGTTTTATTTACTGGAAAACTGCAGCATCTGTAAACAGTGAGTGACTAAATAAGTGAACAAGTAGTAATGACAGGAAAACATCAATATGTCTTTGCTTCAGCTCTTTTCCAAAAGTAAAGGAAGTGTTTTTCTGAACATATAAAGCAGTACCATTTCATGTTTAAGCACTTTGCCCTGGGGTTATTAGAGTCCAGATTTGATTTCTGATGCTGTCATTGCATATTTCATTTTTCCAAACATGTTTATAATTTGTCCCATTCCACATCCTCTTTAACAATGTAAACTTACCACTCTTCCATCAAGACACAGTCAGTTTTACCACAATATTGAATCTAGGTGAGTCTTGTGTTTAGTTTGAGCAATATAATTTCACAGAAGTTAAAATACATCAGTTATAGGCATAGCCCTTAACTAACCAGGAACCTTCTGCTTCCTGCCTCTTGGGAGTCATCTACCAGGTAAAACACTGATGATTTTTACCACCAGATATCATAGTCTTGGTTGGCTGGCTGGATGGGTTGGTTTTCAATCAGGTAGAAACTGATTGTTATTACAGAACAAGTTGAGTTTGCATTATCTTTGGGACACAGTTTTAGATGTGTGTGGGAGGTGGATATACATATTATAAAAACACAGAAGAGCAAAACAATCTTAGCCAGGACCAAGAATAAGAGAAGCAATATGTGTTTGTCAACAGCAAGTGGATGGTAATTGGAGGCATGGGCACAGGTGAAATTATGTAGGAACAATACACAGGCAGAGAAATAAAGTCTACAAAGGGCAAAAACTACAAGGAACATTGTAGTTTGAAGAAAATCAGAGGAAGAAAGACAAAAGAAGTTGAGAAGGGGTTAGTAGAAACAGAAACTCAGATATCTTGATCTCTGAACACACAGGAAAGGGGCCTCAGGATAGAGGGTATGTTGTGTTGTGCCATGTTGCTGAGATAGGAGAATTGAATAAAGCTGCTTTAAAATAATTAAAAAGCTCAAGTTCCCTTGCAGCTAAAGTGTGACTTAGAATGAAAATTTACCAGCTAGATATACTTACCTGAACCTTGGAAAGTTAAATTGAACAATCTTACCAGAGCTTTTTGTTAATTCCATGTTCTCTGACAGCACATTAATGAAAGTAGCAACTCAGTTCTATCTCTAGCAAACACACTTGATAAAAGAGAACACCAAAAACCAAAATAGGACTTCTAAAAAAGAGAAAGAAGAAAACTTTAAAACATATAACACACATTTAATATAATAACAACTTCTAAGTTGGAGTTCTTATATCTGGATTGCAACATGAATACTATAGTATCATCTGCATTAATTTCAAGTAACAAAGCCCAGTTGAATCATAAAACACATTAGTCTGTTTAACCTACTCAGCTGTTGGAGAGCTGAAATCTGGAGGAGAAAACAGGTGAAGAGAAGATACTCTTGCAGAACAGATACATGGTAGAGCATGGGATCGTGGAGATGCTAGAGAGAGATGCCTATGAAAGAATAGCAGGAGGATTGGGCTTGCTTTTTCTAGATAGCCACACTGTCATACAATGAGCTAAGAAGCCACCATACTCAGAAGATAGTGATTGCTATTTATGGATAAAGGTCTGTGCTTCTTTGGGAGAAGTTATTTCTGGACGAGTACCAAACTTTCCTGTTGCTGTAATTGGTGACAGTGCCACAAGAACATCTGGAATTTATAGTACTTTCCATTTAACATCTCTTCCAAAACAGGGATTTGGGGAAAGGAGTTAATGATTCTCATATCTTCTTCAGCTAAACTGTGGCAAGACCAAGTTAAAGATTTTTTGAAGGTCGTAATTAGAAGCAACCTTAGTTACCACAAATCATCCTGACAGGACTTCCCCAATTCAGTCACATGTTGTCCAATTGTGAAGATACCTTCTGGGAAGTTTGTTGCCAGGTTTGTCATTGTGTCATCATCATAGAGTGCATCTACACAAACCTAGATGATATATGTCAACTGAACCGTGTATCCTCTTGATACAATTGAGATGTAATAGTCATGAGAGGTGTGAAGCTGATGCCATTGGGGTACACATTTTATAAGTAAATGAATACATACTACAGAAATGATGATAAGCTTGGAACATTGTCATCTTCATCAAGGATTACATTCTACACTTAATCTCATGTGTTAAACTTATGTACAGAGTAGTAGCCAGCATCACCCAAAGAACTGGGTAATATGTCACAGATATTACAGCAGTCCCACATCATTAGGTGATTGGAAAAGTTCATCTCTACCATAGTCTTTTGGGACAACTGTTTTTTATCAAGCTATTATGATATGCCACGTGGCTATAATTATTTAGTATTAAATGACCCTCATTTCCTTTCATTATTCTTAACCTTCCAAACAAATTAAAAAAAAAAAGGCAAGTGTCCACTTCCATTTCCATATTAGAGAAGAAAATTGAGTCTTGGCATAGTGTGGCTTAACCAATCAGGTCATTGGAAGCAGCAGAGCAAAGGTGGAAGGAACCTGGTCTTTTCTCCTGGTCTCTTCATGGATTCAAATATATGGTAGGAAATTAATAAGATTAAGGAGACCCCCAGCGTGATCCTTGGAGGTATAGGCTTAAACAGCACATTTGATACTTTTCTCATCACTGTAACCAAATGCCAGTCCAAAAAGCAATGTGAAGGAGAGGTTTAATTTGACTGAGGTCGAAATGATACAGCCCAATGTGGCAGCAAAGCTGTAGGGGTAGACAAGTGAGACCAGTGTTCACATTGTGTCTGTGGTCATGAAGCAGAGACAGGCTAACACTCTGGGCTCCTCCTTTCACTCCTCAAATTCAGTGTGGAGCCCTAGTCTGTGAGATGATTCTACTCACATATCCTCTGGCTGAAACTGAACAACTCTGGAATGTCTCATTTAATATCTGTTCCAAAACAGAGGGAGTCAGGAAAAGGAGTTAATAATCCTCATTTCTTCTTCAGCTAAATTTTCTTCAGGTGAATCAGTCTAGTCTAACAGACAATGAATATCAACCTTCACAACTCCGCCCCTTGCCAACTTGATACCTCAACATCACTTTAAATAATCTGCCCTGGCTTTCATGGTCATCTAATAATGAAAAATAATGAACTGTAAGACTCCAAAATCTTTAACAGTTCTAACATTGTCCAAAAACACAATGTCCAAAATCTCTTTTGAGATTCAATGTGATCCCTTGTTAGTCCTTGTGAAATAAGTATTTTTTTTAAGTTAAATACTTCTAATATAGTAACACAGTGGTACGGAGTTAACAGTGCCTTTTCAAATGGACATAAAAATTAAAGAGGATGAAAACACAATGGAATAAGCACAAAACCTTACAGGTCTTGATCTCCAGCATCTAAGAGTCATGATGATGCTCTGCTCCAATATCCTATGCGTCCCTGCTCATCCAGTTCAGTGCCTATGACACACGTGATTTCTTTCTTGGGCTTGCTTAAATCAGTCCCTACAGCTTCCCTTGATTCTGCCCTCTCCAGTATCTTGAATTCTTTACTGAATCATGGGCCTTACTTTCATAGCTTCATCCACAGCTTGCTCAAGAGCTCATACAGGGAAGCCAACTATACATTGTCTCCCTTTTTCTGCTTTCTGTAACCTGAATTCATGTCTCCAGGACCCAATAACTTTTGCATGTTGGATATCTGAAAAGAAACAGAATGATGTGAATGATAGCAAGCTCTGTTGTCTGATATAGTTTATTCTTCTGTCCTTGAACCACAACTATGGTGACACATGGGTATGTTTCCTGCCAATTTGGAACAATACTTTCATTTGAGGCAGAAAGCTCCTGTGGTGGCATTCTCTTTTCAGACTCTTTATTTTCAAATAAATTTTCATTTTTAACAAGCTAGGTTCTAGGATGGGTGGTCTTGTCCTCAATAAATACTTTTTATTGTCCCAGTCCAAAGGAGACAACATGAACTGTTTCTTCTTCTTCTTCTTCTTCTTCTTCTTCTTCTTCTTCTTCTTCTTCTTCTTCTTCTTCTTCTTCTTCTTCTCCTCCTCCTCCTCCTCCTCCTCCTCCTCCTCCTCCTCCTCCTCCTCCTCCTCCTCCTCCTTGTCCTCCTCCTTCTCCTCTTTATTCTCCTTCTTTTCTACCTTCCAGCTCCTCATCTTCCTCTTCCTCCTTGTTTTTAATGGCTATGCCTGTGTGTATCTGTGGAGGGTAGGGTATCTTTAAAGGCCAGAAGCCACTGGATTCCCTAGAGCTTGAGTTACAGGTGGTTGTGAGCTGCTTAACATGGTGCTGAGAACCAAATTTTGGTTCCCTAGAAAAGCATCACGTGTTCTTAACTTCTAAGCCATCTCTCTGTCTTTCAAGCTTTCCTCTTAATATTTCAATCCCTTCAACAATTGTGACTACACTGTCAACAACCTCTCTTATCTGCTCTGACCACAGTTTTAACTGCATTTGTGTTCCTTTCCTCACAGAACTGTGTATTTGTTCATGTTTTCCTGCTTTGAATTCACATTAATGAACTTCAATAAATTCAATGAGCAATAATCATGTACCATAATCTACATATTAGGATGTCTTGTAATTTCCCCCACCAAGAATCTTAACCATTACTTTTGAATTAACCATGCCTCAAATGATTAGGATGCAGGCAGAGATGTTACCAGAATGAAACATGAATGATCTGTAGACCAGTTATTGAGACAATTCTTTCCTCCTTCTGAAGCCTGAGAGCCTGGAATCTACCACCCACCCTTCTGTCTGTATTCTGTTTTCCCACACCCTCAACAAAATGATAAATTGAATATTGAGTACAGCATTTTAGGGCTTCTCTAACCAGTATTTCCAAATTCTCCCACATTCCTCCTACAGCAACAAGCTCTCTTGGTGGCAGTTTTCTGTGGCAGTTGTTGTTCTTATAATTGTGATCAAACACCTGAAAAAGAAACAACTAAAGGGAAAGGGAATTTATTTTGGCACACAGTTTAAGAGTATAGGTTATAATGGCATGGTTCATATTGACAGGAACACATAGACCACATCTTGACATCTCAGTGGATCAAGAAATAGAGAGTGGAGAAAATTGGCACTCAGGTGGCTTTTTTCTTCTTCCTTTTTATTCACTCTGAGACTTCAACTGATGGATAGTGCCATCCATATTCAGAGTTAGTCTTTCCTCCTTGATTAAACATTTCTCAAAATAGTCTTGTATACATGCCAGGGGCATATCTCCTAACTAAGTCAAACCCAGTCCAACTGAAAATGTAGGTTAACCATCACATATAGGCACTGAGAAACTCAGGATTCACCGGAAATAAGCAAGAAACACATTCTGGGGTAGTCTAGACTTCCAGGTTAAAGAAATGTTCAGGGCTGTTTCCAGCCAAGCTGTGGTGGTTTCTGATCATTTGATGTGTGAAGTAAAACAATTTGCAAATACAGAATGGTTGTTAATGGTTCAAAATTTAATATTACCAAGTACTTAAATTGTTTTGTGACTCGAATTGCCCTAGTCTGGTTCCAAGATGGCCTGGGGACTCATACAGAAGATAAGGGTTGCAAGTAAATGATCAAAGGAATCAAGTTTTCCTATTCTCCATGTCCTCCTCTGAAAGTAATATACCATTTGACACAACTATGAAGTGGTAGGATCACTTTCATTGTCTTTCCTCTTGCCTTTACTAGACTAGAGTTTTGGCATCTTTATTGTGCCATTAATTTCTGTAATGTTCTAAGCACAGAATAAGGAGGTCTTCAAGGCTATGGATGACTGACAGTGTTTAGACAAGTCCAATTAAGTTTCTCATGTTTGGAGAATCTTGGGAGGATAAATAAATCATCAAGACTTTCATTATGAAAGTCAGCATTTGGCAGTGGAGACATTCCTCCTGGGAAAGTGATGAAGATTTATGTTGAGGAGAAGGGTACAACTAGTTG
Organism: Cricetiscus sungorus; assembly: GCA_030556225.1. Taxonomy (NCBI): domain Eukaryota; kingdom Metazoa; phylum Chordata; class Mammalia; order Rodentia; family Cricetidae; genus Cricetiscus; species Cricetiscus sungorus. Next base: position 10,208,643 of record JANBXA010000398.1, on the reverse strand, counting down.
ATAATACTCTGCCAGAGGAGCATTTAAGTCACGGAATTAACTGAACAAGGGTCCAGTTCAATGTTCTCAGTGCATGTTATGGCTCTTCCTGTCCCTACCACATTGTCGGCTTTGTTTTGTTTTTCTAGATTTGGATGGGAACCAAAGATGCTTCCTTCCTTCATGTTCTTAAGGCAGTCATTTAGTGAGAAGGCAGCCAACTCACACAAATCAGTCACCTGGTACCCAGGGCCATTCACATACCCTGGGAAATTCACCCTTTCTACTTTAAGAAAATGTGAGGAAAAATTTTGGAGATCTGATTTTTAAGTCTTGCTTTGGGAAGTAACCACCTTTCTTTGACCCCCTGTTCCTGTTCTCTTCTTATATCTGGTGAGCTTCTGTGATGTATGTAATGGCTTCAAAAGCCCTAGGAGGAAGAGAGAGAGAGATCTGGACTTAGACCAATTCTTTCATGCCTTAAGGAGTTGCTATTAATTTTAGATTTGTTAATTCATTGGTGGTTATATAAAGTTTTTGAAAATTTATAGAATTTAAAGGTATATTCTGAGATATCTGGAGATGAAGTGGTATAATGCCTGAGTAAAAAGAGGAGAGGGACCTGGGTGGGTGGTAGCACATGCCTTTAATCCTAGCACTGGGGAGGTAGAGGCAGACTGATTTCTGTGAGTTCAAGGCCAGCCTGGTCTACAGAGCATGTAATAAAAATAAATGTTTATTGTTATCTGAAATTGATACTTGGCTGGGTTTCTTATTTTTATTTACTAAACCAGACAGCCCTATATATTAGATGTTGAGAATAAAAGGCTTGGTAAAAGAATAGGAACTCAAAGTGAGGTTCACATTCAAATAGGCGATGGCTGTGCAGTGTCATGAGTGGTGTGGTAGGATGGGCACATGCTGACTTGGTTACACAGAAGAAGGGACCTAATGTGGTAACGGAAAGAGGAGATGGGCACCTAATTGATCCTATGAGTTTGATGGGAACAATGCAGTTAAATGATGGAAAAATAAATTGGGTAGAGTGTTAATTTGGGGAAGATAAAAAAATGTTGGGAGATTCCAGAGTTAAAAAGAATACTTAAGAGGTATGACAGACAAGAGTAAAGAATATAAGAATCAGAGGAATAATGTGGCAAAAAAAAAAAAAAAAAAGAATTCCTGATTCGTGGGGGCTTACATGCCATGCTAGGAACTTTGGAATACCCCTAAGGCTATGACTCTCCATGGAAAAGTAGTAGATTAAACAACTTAATGTTTTGGGAAGAGTGATTGGCTGGAATGTAAATAGATTTAAGAGGAACAAGAGTGGGTACTGGAAAGAGAATCAAGGCTGTAAACAATAAGCAAGGTAAATGTGGATAGGGAATTAAAATAACATAACGACTAAGAATTGGAAGCAGCCTGAGAGATAAGGAGGTAAAACTAGAATTTTTTAAACATGGGTTGGAAGTGTAGCAATAAGAGAGAAAACAAGGTGAAAAATGACTCTCACATTCCCCATTTGCAGCTTCAGCTGAGTGGGTGGTGCTTTTGTTCACTGAGATAGAAAATGCAGAAGAAAAATTTGAGTGAGTAGATGCTAGTTTGTGTCTGGGATGCCTTGGTGTGAAAATTCTGAGGTCCAGCTAATTGGAGGAATGCATTATGCAGTTAGTTGGACATGTGGCCTGAGAGCCCTGACTTTTCAAGATCTGGAATAAAGATGTAGTTTGGTGTTTAATTTGGGGAAAATTTCACCAGTACATACAAATGAACATATCTCTAGAGTAATTCCTCCTGTAATTACAATTTGAATCTGAAAGATACCCCCCAAACTTCATGTGTTGAAGGCATGACCCCTAATGCAGTGATGTTTGGTGGTGGAGCTGTAGGGAAGTGATTCAACCATGAAGGCTCTGTCCTCATCAATGGATCAGTGGATCTTTGGGTATTATGGACTGGACGACTACATCTTTTTCTCTTCCTCTTTCTGCTTTCTCAAGAACTGAGTAGTCATGGCCTCCCATCATGCCCTTCCACTGTGATGTCTCTGTTTCACCGTGGGAAAAAAAGCAATGGTGTCACATGACTACGGACTACCCTCTGAAGCCATAAGCCCAAACACAATTTTTCTTCTTTGAGCTATTTTTCTCAAGTGCTTTGTCGCAGCTGATGAACACATGCCTTGTACTTATTTCCAAACAATAACTACTATTATTGCTTTCCCCTGCACTCTTGCAAGCTTTGTCTACCTTTAAAGCACATATATCTGCATATCCTTGTTGTGTTGGTTTATGAGTAGCTTGCTGGTTTGTTTTCTTAAAGGTATTGATATGCCTTTGGTCATATCACCCAGGAAATAGACTCTGAGATGCAGAGAAATGTGCAGATTTAGTGGGAGGTAGGGAAATAGTTCTGGAATAAGACCTGGAAGAAAGGAGAAAGCAGAGTTGGGCAAAACAAGTTGATGTTTAACACAAATCAAGCCAATGTCCCAATTACTCTCATGGGCAACAAAGCTAGGATAGGTCTCCTGAGTTGACTCAAGTAGGAGCAAGAGCCCAGCCCCTTGTATTCATTAACCAATCACTGGCTGGAGTAGGAGGCATACTCTAGAAACTATGTCTCCCTTTAGCCAGAGACAATTCCCATAAAGAGTCTCTTCTTTGATTTTTCAGGAGCCTGTGATTCTGGAGACTGGAGAAATAAGTACAGGAATCTTGAAGGAGAGATCTGGCAAGCTCAGTACAGCAACCCTTCCAGCTAGACACGGAATTCTAAAAGGTGCTTTAAGTTTAAAGTAGGTCCTGAACAGCTATACCATTTAGGAGTGAGAAAGCACTTATTTTCCTCATCTGCTATGTGGAACCTCAAGAGTGATATGCCATAGTGTTTTTAGTCATAGTCTTCATGAGATTTCTTCATGTTGTTTCCAACATTGTAAAGTTATAAACAATACTGCAGGCCAAACAGAAGCCTAATTTCTGGTACTGATGGAATAAATTCCTCTGGGAGAACATCCTTCTCTCTCCACCTACCACACAAAGAAGCAATGATAAGAGATACAAGACAAAAGCCACTACCAGAAATCCCTGGAGCATGGAAATTGAATACTTGACAAAGAGCAGTGCTACACTATAAGGTCCCCATTTTTGTAGCACAATCCCCTTTGGTATTTAGCAAGCCAGGAATAAAGGCACTCATGGAAAAAGAAAATCACAGACGTTTTGGCTAGCAAAATCAGAAAAGTGATGCTGGGAAATGACTTACTCCATCAAGTGAACAATCCTGGAGAGAAAATGCAAAGAGACAGAGTAGATCTCTAAGTTATGCCCATTTGCTTCTCAGGTTGATTTCTGAATGAAAGAGTCCAGTTGAGTCAACAATTTGAATCAAGGCAGGAGCTGCTGCCCAGAGAAGCAGAACGCAGACTTGGAGCCTATCCACGCAAATTGCCTGTTAAAGCAACAAAGTTAGCAGGTATCAGCATCTCCATACTTCAAACCCATACAAGCAAAGGTATAATAGAAACAACGAGATATGTGAAGGATCAAAAGGATGAGGCACAGTCTCAGGAGAAAAGAAAAGCCACTATGTCTGGCTCTGAGGTGACCACCATGTTAGGACTGTCAGAAAAGGATCTCAGAGCAGCTCTGATAAAGTAGAGCAAAATATGTTCTTGATGGTTGCAGAGAGAGAGAAAAAAACTCAACAAATATCTAAACAGTAAAAGTTGTCAAATGGAAATTCTAGAAATGAAAAACAGAAAAATCTCCAAACTTAGAGGATTATTGGAAGATCTTGGTTAGTATATGGAGCTTTTGGAAGAAAGTAAACTCAAAGAAATAAATCAATTAGAGTCATCTGTGGAAATAAGCAGAGAGAGAAAAGGGTTGGGGAAAAAATTAACAAGGAAATTGTCAGCCCATGTCACCTGATTCCATAGCTCCAGAAAGAGGAAGAGAGAGAGAAAAAAGAAATTTAAAGATTTGACATTCCCTGTCAACACCAATTATAATAAACACAAAGACTCTGACATTAAAACACTTAGCATTTTTGAAAGTGAGGGCTAGAGATGACAGTGCTGGGAAGTAGCTCAATAATAGAGGGCTTGTCTAGCACGTCCCAGGCTTGGTGTCAATCCCCATTGTATACCAGAGGAAAAAAAGGTAAGTAAAAGCTGAATAATCATCTGAAAATTTGAGTGTGAGAGAAATATGAAATGAAAAATTAATTTAAAAGCATTTCAAATGCAAGAGAACCAAATGAATCCATTGGCAGCAGATTGAACACTGAAGTGAAGGTGAATAGTAGTTCTTTAGTGTAGCAAGGGGACAATGTATATTTAGATACTCCAGAAACACTGGTAAGTCCACAAAATATCTATCGGTGTGATTTCAGCAATCATCTTTTAGAAATTAACACAATAGCTAGGAAGAAAAATTAGCAAGGACATAGAGGAGTAAAACTCCCAGCCACATTAACACGTAAGAGAAAGCACAGCGGTCATTTTCAAAGACTATTCTGCTCTCTGCACTTTGCCTCATGTCCTAGATTACAGTCTTGGTCTTTCCTTGATACACAACATTTGCTCTATTCCCTCCTCAAACTTGTAAATGCTTTTAGTTTAGTGTAAAATATCTTCATCTTACTGCTTTTATGCATTTATTTTATTAACTTCTTGACAATTCTTTTAATGACCCCTTTTCCTTATCAATATACATCATTCACATATTTTTCCTTGTGGCAGCCTTTATACTCCATTTTAATATGTTTCTCTCATGGGGGGGGGGCTTAAAAATAATAGCTTAGAGCCAGAACAGGTGACTGATTGCCTGTCACCTGAACTGCATCACTCCCTATATCTGATCTCAAAGACCCTTCCCACAGCATCCCAGCTCATCACCCTCCCCGCTAAGGCCCTTTTCCATCCTCAGGGGTCTTCTGTCACCAGATGCTGACCACACCAGCCAGAACAGTTCATGCCACATCTTCCCAGGTTATTGTTTCCCTGATGCTGGACCCTGCCCCCATTGCCAGCAGACTTCCTCCACCAGTCAGAAGACAGGCAAGTGGCCCTGCCAGCCACATGAAGTGTCCCATTCCCTAGATTCTGTTCTCAAAGATCCTACTTATAGGCTATGCCTTCCTAGCTCACCCACAACCCCACGTCTAGCAGAGGGCTGATATTCAAAACAGATAATAAACTCAAGAAGCTAGATATATAAAAGCCAAATAATCCAATTTAAAAATGGGGTACAGATCTAAACAGAGAATTCTCAATAGAGGATCAAACACTTAAAAAAAAATGTTCAGCATCCTTAACCACCAAAGAAATGCAAAACGACTATAAGATTCCTTCATACACCTGTCAGACAAGCTAAAATCAAAAAGACAAGGGACAGTTTATACTGGTGAGGATGTGGAGCAAGGGGAACACTCACACACTGGTGGTGGGAGTGCAAACTTGCCCAGCAACTATGGAGATCAATATGGCAGTTTCTAAGAAAACTGGAAATAGATCTACCTCAAGACCATGCTATACCACTATTGGGCACATACTCAAAGGATACTCCATCATTACACAAGGACACTTGCTCATCTATGTTCATAGCAGCTTTAGTAGTAGTATCCAGAAACTGGAAACAACCTAGATATCCCTCAACCAACAAATGGATAAAGAAAATGTGAAACATTTACACAATGGAGTACTACTCAGCTGTTAAAACAATGACATCATGAATTTTCTGGCAAATGGATAAAACTAGAAAAGATCATCCCGAGTGAGATAACCCAGATTCAGAAAGACAAACATAGTATGTACTCACTTATAAGTTAGCCATAAAGTAAAGGATACAAAGCAGAGACCCAGAGAGGCTAGGTAACAAGGAGGGCCCAAGCAGAGACATATGGCTCTCACTGTGAATGGGGAAATAGAATAGGCATCACCTTTGGATGGATAGGTGGGGATGGGAACAGGAGGAATGAAGGAAAATGGAGGAAAACCGTAATAGGAGAGATAACCAGAATCAGGAGCACCTCTGGGATAAGGTAGGATCTCGTGCAATGGAAACTCCAAACAATAAGACTGACCCTAGCTAAGACTCCTAGGAACATGGTATATAAAGCCTGAACCATCCATCTCCTGTAACTGGGTAAGACTTCCAGTGGAAGGACTGGGACACCATCCCAGACACGAAAATTCTACCAACCCTTTGTCTTGCCTACAAGATGTGCTGTGGTATATATAAGTGGTATAGAAATTTTGGGAGTAACCAACCAATGACTGGCCCAGCTTGAGACCCAACCATGAGAGGGAGCTCACCCAGAGACAAAAAAACCCAGAGACCTAGGACTGTCAAACCAAAGAGTACTGGCAAAAATCAATGAAATGATTCTTAATGATATTCCACTAGACTCATAGATTTGTGACTAGCCCAACTATCATTAGAGAGGCCTCATCCAGCAACTGATAGAAACAGATGCAGAAGCCTACAGCCAAATGTCAGACAGAGTTCAGGGAATCCTGTGGATGAGGAGAAAGAAAAAGGAGCCGGAGGTGTCAAGGACACCACAAGAAAACTCAGAGAATCAACTAACCTGGGCTCACAGGGACTCACGGAGACTGAACAATCAACCAGGGAGCCTACGTAGGACTGACCTAGGCCCTCTGCATATATGTCACAGTGGTGTGACTTAATCTTCTTGTGGGACTCCTTACAATAAGATCAGGGACGGTCTCTATTGTTTCCTGATTTAGGGACCCTTTCCTCCCACCAGATCTCCTCATCCAGCCTTAATAAGAGAGGAGGAGCATAGTCTTACTGCAACTTGATATACCATGGCTGGCTGGTAGCCATGAAAGGACTGGCCTAGCCCTTTCTGAAGAAAAATACAAGAAGAGGAGTGTATGAGAATGGGGGACGAGGAACTGGGAGGAAATTAGGAAGGGAAAACATTGGTTGGGATGTAAAAACAAACACATCAATAAACAGAGAAAGGAATTCATAAAAAAAATAGTTGTAACCACTTACGGAAAGATATTAGGGCCTTCTAATCTGTAACTGTTTTTTTTTTCCATTTGTTTTCTTCCCATTTTTTGTTTATCTTTTACTCAATTTATTTAAGGCATTTTTCCCTGTTCTCCTTAAGGACCTCTGTCATCTTAAAGTAAATTTTAAGATTGTTTTCTTGTGTATCCTTTGTGTTGGGTTGTTCAGGTCTTGCTGTTGTAGGATAGCTGGCCATATTATCCTTTCTGATATTGTGTTCTTACAGTGGTGTTTAAACAGCTGGGGTGCCTAGATCCTGCAAAGACTACTTCAAAGCAGTAGGCAGGAATATAGAGCCCAGGGGTAGGGGTACAGTCTAGGGTTATCGGAAAAGTTTAAATGGCAGTGGGCAGTGTCTTCCCTGGGGTTTCTAGGACAAACCTGACCTCTGGTAAAGCTGCCCTCAATTGAGTGGTGTATATCATCTATATCCATAGAGTGAAATCACTATATCATCAATGGTAAGATTTCTCCAGGCAGGTTTTTGTTATCAAAGTAAATGTTAATAGAATTTCAGATTTTATTACAACTGGATTAAACACAGGCAACAAATTTTACTATCATTATTCATGACTATGCTCATTCTTTTAGAAAGTAAAAATTCCAGTTAAAATTGTTTTATTCACAATTGAATTTATTATGAAGAACAATAAAATAGTTTTATTCAAATTGAACTTACTCTGACTGCTGAGTTCTAGTATACTCCAGCAAAGCTTCCTGGGGCTCTTGTTAGTGTTTGGGTACTGAGGATTTGAGTTTTATAAATACACCCTTCTCATGTTAGTTAGTGAATATTCTGTCAGATAAGCTGAGTTTACTTCAAAATCACAGGGGAGGCAGACTCAGTGTTGGAGGCAAAGCAGACACGTCTAGATGGAACAGGGAGAAATGCAAAAGTAAAGGAAGGATTTATCCAGAGGTTAACTTCCGGCTCATTGTAGACTCATGTTGTGCCCATCACACAGTTCTGGGTGAATCCTACATGGAAAGAGGGCCTGGCAGGTGTTTGCCACTGGACCATGCATTTAACCTAAGTGTTTGCTCTTCAGAATGGTTCCCCTCAGCTTCATCATTGCAACTTCCCCCACCCCCCACCTCCTGTCAGAGTTCCTGTCATTCACACTCTGCACCCTCTGACCCACCAACTAATGCTGGACCTCTCAGGCACTCATTACTTCTGCAGTCACCATGGGTTCTAGTTCCAGAGACTGGGTCTGTATCTCTGCCACTTTCCTGTTAAACTAAAATCACAAATCTGCGACTGTCTATGCCAGAACACTAAACATAGTACTTAGTTAGGCATCTGAATGCTTCCAAATGAACTGTAGCCACTGGTGGGAACTTTGTATCAGTTTCATAAGCAATAAGTAGATCTTATTTTTATTTTAAAAATAATAGCTTAATCCAGAGACCTATAACTGGTCAAGCTGCATAAAACAAGAGATTGTAGTACTTGGCCTAAATGGTACATCTATGTTACACCTCCTTCCCCTCAAGGCCCTGGGATTATTGCAGGATAGACGTCAGCATGATTGTAAAGTCAGAAGCAATAGGGGAGCCAGTTACAGTGGCTGTGGATGCATATGCAGACCTGCATAAAACCAGTGCATACCAAATTCCAATTTGGAGGGAGAAATTTTCATGAAGTCCCACTCCTAGCTGAGGAGCTGTTGGCAGCTAATAGTTGCTGGGGGAGGGAACATCCATTTCCTTCAGGGATGCATCCCCAGATATGTTGTCCATGCTCTAGTGGATGGTCCTACACTCGTGCATATACAAGAAACAACTACTGGACTCAGTGCTTTAAACAACACACAAAGTTGAGAGGAAGATTAGGTAGAGAGATCCAGGAGACGTTGAAAGGGTTGTCAGAGTGAGTCAAACAAAGAATGGTGTTCCCAGTGGAGAGATGAGTGGTACAAAGGCCTGGTCAGCATCTCTAGGGAACCTTTGCACTCCCCAGCATCTTTCTCTTCCTCTGCACTGTTTGTGTGGTGGGACTCTGGCTGCAGTTATGTTAGTGTGAATTCTCCTGCTCTTTGTCCTGTCAGTATTTTTCAGTAGATGATCGGCAGTTGACAACTGGGGACAGGAAATCAAGTTCCATGCCTCTTCCAACAAGCTCCCATTTATAAAATACCTGTTTCGTAGTTCATGACCTTCCTCCTTGAACTCATGAGACAACGCATATGCCAAACACATGCATGTTGGTGGAAAGATGAAGTGTGACTCAAATAGATGCCACAGCAGGTGTTTGGGCTCATGTTCCACACGGCATCCAGGTGATGAGGACATTCTGTCAATGTTCAATAAGATATCTGAATGTGTTTATTCACTGTCATTATCAGCATCCTTATAATAATAAGACTTTATTTAGAGAAACCACAAAAATGTGGATACTGAGCTGTTTATTAGGTTTGAATTTTCCAAACAAATATGAAGGTCAAAAGATCAGTTTCATAAAAAAGGGAATAAAGAATCTTTTAAAAAAAAAATAAACATTCTTTCAGAGCAGAAGGCAGTCAAAAAGGTGCACAGGAGTTTCAGAAATGTATGGCTGCACGAAGAAGATGGAGTATATATATATATATATATTTATATATATGCAAACCTCATTTTCCTCCCACTTCACAAACATTTGCTTGGCTGTTAGACAGCTCCCCGCTCAGCTTCAGAAGGCCATTGTTTATCTTTGCAAGGAAAATTAAGTGGCAGGAATGTGTAATATAGGGAAGCCCTGCCAAAACAAACGGCTCTCTTCAAACTTTATGGAGAGGTGGGTATTGTCGCTGGTGCTCCCACAAGTCAGAAACCACTTGCTAATAGCTTAATTCCATTTCTCTGCAGACAAGCCGTCTCTTGCAGAAGGGGTACCGTGTGGTCTGCAGCCTAGAGGAAAGTCCTGGACTGGGAATAGGCCCACATTTTACAGCATAGCTGAGTAACTGACTCATCGTGCTAACCTAGGGGTGCGTTGCTTAACCTCATGAGGCTTGTTGTCCATCCAGCTGGAAAATTTGGTAAGATGTGAGGTTAGGCTGAGAATCATTTGTGGTGCAATGCAGCTGCTTTTTTACAGGGTACAGGACAATGATGCTCATGACTGAGGGTTTTTTTAAAAACACTGTGGATTGTGGTTGGCAAAAGTTAGACTCATAAGATGCAAGGAAAATTTGTTCAGGTTGGCAAAAATATTATATAAAGGGCAGAGAAGTGCTCCTCCCTGATGAATGGACAGGTGAGTATTTTTATCTCTACCCCCATTTTGGCTGCAGTCAAAAAAAAATCACACTTCTCTGTAAAATGGATCTTGGATCCAGGAAGAGACCCTGCTCCTTGTCTAGGGGGTGTGTTCTGAACCATTCTATGTGTTCCTTGGTACTGGACCAGGGGCAGATTAATTATGTTAATACAGGGATGAGGCAGATGGTTGTTGTAAAGTAAGCCATTCCTTTCTCTCTGAAGGGGATGTAGTTTACATTGAACAGATGCACCTGCATGTTGTAGATTGAAAACTGGCTGCTTAAAAGAGAAAAACACATTGAGGAAGGGAATGTTTGTCCTTCTGCAAAATTTACAAATTTACAATTAACCTTGTCTTTGGGTAGGGTGGGAACACTAAAAGGTGTTCCAGGAGTGTTGGCTTCAGATCTAAGGTCTGGAATTTATAATATTTTGGTAGGTTCAGACTGACCTCAAAGGTGAGGTTTCTGATAAAACTCATAAAAGCTTGGCTTGTACATCATGCTAAATCATGAAGGGGGTTTCAAACGAGCCTGGGAAAGTGAAAGTGGTACTTTGAGTTGACCTCTTACTCTCAAGACAGATAGTATTTACTCAGTGCTTAAAACCCATTTAGGTGAAATGGGTCAAAGGAGAATTCTGTAGGTCAAATGGAAGCAGAAAAAACACCATAGATGTGACTGCTTGGAGACAGAATTATAGACACCAGCTGACAGGGAGACCATATTTATCTCTCTAGCCCACTGAGGATGAAAACTGCCTCTCGCTTCATTCATGCATTCATCCTTTAATTTAACAATTGCTGATGGAGTAGCTTATGTGCCTGGCCCATTGTAAGGATTTGAAAATTTAAGAACAATAAGAATGAGTCCTTGCCATTAATACATTTATATTCTAGCCTGGAAACATGTGCAAATAAGCAAATGCTGAAAAGTACTATGATAAAAGTATCACATAATATTGGAGATAGCAAAAGGTATACATAAATATATAAGCTTAGTTATCTGTCATAGTCATATGGGGCAGAACTATGGATCTATTATCATAGGATTAGATATATCCTAGGATTAGATGACTAAACTCACTAGATTTCTTACTGTCAAAAAAGGCATGTTACATTAGAGTTGGAGGCATCAGTATGAATTTATGGTTAAACTACATTTACACTACATTTACATTATATTAAATCTACTTAATACATACATGGGTTTTCTAAGAACTGAAAATAGAACTAGAAATACATTTATTTCATTCCTACATATCTATGTCTATATAGCTGATGTGTATGTATGTATGTATGTATGTATGTACATATGTATGTATGTATTATGTATGTGCCACTGAGTAGGCTTAGATGCTTTGATCCCCAGTGCTTGATATCAATGAGTGGGCTTTCTATAAATCTCAAGAAGACTGATACAGCTCCCATTATCATGGTCACATATAACAAAGGAAATATGGGTGTCAGTTATTACTTCTTGCTTTAAGGAAAAACCTTTCTCAAGTCATAGACTGCTATTTCAATTTTATTTATATGTTTACTCCTGAACAATTATAGGCCACCCAATCTAGACACATCATTGACTAACAGGAAATATAGGTATGTACTGAGAAGGAAGCATTTGTTCCTGCCATCCTATACCTGACTACAAATTCTTTCATGTTAGAAATAGATTCTTATCATCTTCCTCTTGCATAAATGCTCAATAAATGTTTGTTGAATGAAATATACATCTCACACTCAGAGATCTCCTATTCAGCCCTCTATAACCCAAAACATTTTAAAACCACAACTCACATACCTCTCATCTCTAAGACCTCACATCTATACCACTTATATCCCCAGTTCACACAGATCTCATGCCCTGAGGCTTCGCCCCTATAACTCCCCCATCCACAAACTCACAGAGTTCTCATGCTTCGAGCCCTCGCACTTATACCTCTCACAACTATAACTCACCCACTGAGCCCTCATCTTCTGAGCTCACACACCTATATCCCTCACACCCACAGCTCACACAGCTCTTGTGCCCTGAGCCCTAATACCTTCACCCCTCACACCCACAAATTCACATAGTTCTCATGCCCTGAGCCCTCACAACTATACCCTTCACCACATCTTACACAGCCCTTGAGCCATTAGCGCTCACCCCTACTCATCCCACACCCCTCTAAAATCCAGTGCTATTATTATGCACAAGTCATACACTCGCATAGCAGGGAGATGAGTTCTGACTTTCAGGATCAAGAAGATAATTCTCTGAGTCTGGCCCATAGTAAATGCCTCATCATAGTCTTCATATACAATGGGATAACACACCCACTCCTGAGCCAGTCCCAGGTAAGAGAAGCAATATGTGATTGACCAGTAAGTAGAGTGGCTACCCAAAGGAGCATCTGTCTGGATGTCAATCCAGACTAAAAGTTAGGCTAAGAGGCTGCAAAGCATGAGCTTGTCTTGACCATGGTAAAAATAGTTCTGAAAGTGGAATTTGAGAGATATTTTGAGGAGACAGCAGTCAATAGTTGAATATGGAAGACAGAAACTGGGTAAAAAGAGAGGGACCAAAGGCTTTGAGGTGGAGTTTCTTTTCTAAATCGATGCACAGTAACAACAGAAAGATGTGGAGCCACTTACTTGCTATTTCCAGAAATTTGGAAACCATTCCCAGACTTAGAGTTCAGTTGTGGTTAACAATGAACAAACAAACAAGACCCAAAGAAACCAGCAGAATGCAGGGCTCGGAGGGAGCACTTTATTATGTGGTGAGAAAGGGTAAGGTCAGCTAAGAACAACACGCATGAGTTCACGCAACTCATAGGCACTTCATCACAGCAGTTTGAAAAAACGATACAAAGACCAGTGTTGGACCTGTTAATTAACACAAGTTAGTAAGTTAGTTAGTCAGACAGTCAGTCAGTCAGTCAGTCAGTCAGTCAGTCAGTCAGTCAGTCAGTTAAAGAAAATAGCAACTGGGAAGATGTTCCCTTAAGGTTTTTGAGAAGCATCAATTCAGGTAGGTAAGACTTCAACTATATACTATTGACCCAACACTGTAAAAAGTGTCCAGAGAATTAGGGGTAGTTCAAGATGCTCTGCAATAACCCCAAATTTTACAAGAGGGTCATGGAAAAGGGAGAAGTCATCATTTCAAGGAAAACAATTGGGTCAGAACAAAACTGGTGGTAGATCCAGGGAAACTAGCTGTGTGGCTTTACATATGTTGCATAATTTCTGTCTCGGTTTGCTTTCTGTGGCTGTGATAAACACCATGACAAAAATCAACTAGGGAAGGAAAAAGACTTTCATTTTAGAGCCTGTGATACATTGTGAGGAGCCAGAAACTGAAACAGAGACCATGGGGTCTGCTTACCGGTGTGCTCACTAGGCTCTTACTTAGTTACATTTTACTTTCCAGGTCCACTTGCCCAGAAGTAACACCACTCAGTGATGTTGGCATTCCCCATCAATCATTAAACAATGACCCCAGACTTGCTTACAGGCCAGTCTTATAGAGGTATATTCTCAATTTCAGTTCCTTCTTCCCAGAAAATCCTAGTTTGTGTCGAGTTTACCAAAAACAACTTTTCTGCACAGTTATTTCATCTGTAAATTACATGTAGTGGGGAAATGTGCTGGAAAGATGGCCCTATCAGTAAAGTGCCTGCAGAACTGAAGTTCAAATTCCCAGAATCCATGTAAAGCCAGATGCAGTAAACACTGTAATTCCAGTATGCCCCACTGGGGAGATGGGAATTAGAGACAAAAGAATTGCTAGAAGCTCATGGGACAGTTACTCTGACATAGAAGGACCTTATCCCAAACAAGGTAAGAGGTGAGGGCTACCGCTGAGGTTGTCCTCTGATTCCCTCTATCTATCTATCTATCTATCTATCTATCTATCTATCTATTGATATATCATCTATCTTCTATCTACCTAGCTATCTCTTATCTCCCTCTATCTATAATCTATCTACCTGTCTATCTATGGTCATCTATCTAACATCTGTTTATATATCATTTATCTATCTATCCTTCTCTATCTTCCTTTGTTATTTTCCCCATCTTTCCTTCTCTCCCTCCCTCCTTTCTCCCTTCCTATGAAGAAGGAAACCCAAGTCTCACAGCCTAAAAGCACTGAAGACTCAGCCAAGAGAAAAAGTAATATAGGCATCTGGCAGATCTGAGTAAAATCATGCTGAAGTCATGCTACTTTTTATCTCAGAGAACTGGGAGAAGAGGACCCAGGGATAAAACAACCCAAATACTGCTCATTGTATTTAAGAAATTTTAGTGATGGAGGGAAAACAGATACTATTTTTGGTAAACCCAACAGAAACTAGGATTGTCTAGGAAGAAGGAATTTTTCAAAAATTCACTACAAAATGAAGCTGCAAGTTGTTTCTGGATTCGGTTACTAAAGGTAATGTGAGTGGTGGAAGGGAGGAGATGGAGAGAACTAGTTGAACTGTTCTAATTTCATCCTCTTTTCTGACAGGCTTTCTAAAGCTAGCGTCAATAACGCATGTGCATCTAGGTTTCATGAAGTATCTGGCAATGCTACTTTTGACCTCCCTTTAAAGAAGAGGAGGACATGGTTTAAGAGGCAGAGATTTGTGTACCTTTCTGTTAGCTAAGCCAAGGAAGGCTCGGCATGTTGAGAAATGGCCAACAGCAATTTGTAATGGGATTTGGATAGGGTGTCTCAGGAGACATTATTTATCTCATCCCACTGAACAATACATGCCTTCTGGGGAAGACTTTAGCCTAATGTGTCAATTAAAAATAATTTAAAATGCAGTAAATTGCTGATCTGTTCCCATCCTTGTCAAAATATAGTTATCTAAGTCCCCGTGCAAGACTGTTTGTGAGAAGGATTACAGTCACCCATCCCTTCCTGCACAGCCATCTTTGAAACAAGACCTCAACATCATCTCCCAATACAAGATGGTCTATATTTCTGTCCTTTAAAGATCAAGTGGTCACATAACTTACTATGATCAACCTGCTATGACAGAAGAGATAGCAAGGCAGCTTCAGAACTTGGTCCTAATGTGTGTACCTCCCAACCTCCTCAGACTAGCCATACCATGTGATGAGAGACACGTTACCTCTACACCTAACTATTAGCCAGCCAATTGTCAGCCTGTGAGTAAGACTATCCAAGACTAGCCCCACATTTGACACATAAACAAGCCCAGTAGTGATCAGGCAGGCCTGGGCCAGTTGGGTAGAATCCTGCAGATGACCAGTTGACTCATGCATATTAACAAAGAACTTCTGTCTGAGGTTACTGAGTTTTGGAGATAATTTGCTATAGAGAAAAAAAGGCCATTGTTGTACACACACACACACACACACACACACACACACACACACACACACACCTGTCCAGATGCCTTTTGCCTTGCTATTCTGATGCTCCTATTCCACACTTTGCCTAGGCTTTGAACAAATCATAGGTAAACCCTGCATAGCTTCAAAAATGCAAAACCCTTACAGGTTCTACTCTCCACCTTCTCTGTTCTTCATCTGGCTGATTTCTGTGCACCCTTCAAGACTCGTGTGGACCACTGACTGACAACATGGCCACCCCTTGCTTAAGTATCTCCACCTGAGTATGCAGAAGATCCTCAACCATTTCAGTATTCAGAGGGTACTTACTTACCCTGTGTCACATTCCTCTGCTCACACAGCTATGAGTTTATTATGAGTGCTTTGATACAGAAATCTCACTCATCTGTTATTGCAGTAACTCATACAACTCCTTATAGTGAGCCTGTGCTCTCTCTCTCTCTCTCTCTCTAGATATATATATATATATATATGTATGTATATATATATGTGTGTGTGTGTGTTATATGTTTCTAAAATTACAATGTGTTTAACTTTGAATCATCTGACACTTTATAAACTATTAGATGGCAGACAAACCATAGACTGCCAAATTGACCTCAGATTGGTCCAGAGTAATCAGCTTATACATTTCACCTCCTTGGGCACTTACCCTGGTAGATGAAGGCCACTACATCTGTAAAGGGTAATAAGAAAGGGTCCCTGAAGTTTATGACACACACCTGGAATGCCAGCACTAAGAGGCTGAGGCAGGAGGATCTGGATTTCAATGTCAGCCTAGGATACTAAAAAGATCCCATTTCAAAAATTAAATAAGATAAACAAAAAATCCTTTAAATAAGATACCCTGAGAACTCATATTAAATCTGCCTTTTTTGAGTGGGGACCAAGATTAGACAGTGTGGAGTCTGGGTCCACTGCCCTTCCACAGCTGACTTATTGATTATCTTAGTTTCTTATCTAGTGCTGCAATAAAACACAACCAAAGTAACTTACAAAAGGAATTTAATTGGGCTTACTGTTCCAGGGTTTAGAGTCCATGGTGGTGGAGGAAAAGAATCTGGCCTGAGCAAAAGCAAGCAGCAGGCAGAGAGAGCTAATTTGAAATGGTCTTTTGAAACCCCAGCCCTCTTCCAGTGACATACCTCCTCAAGCATAGCCACTTCTTCTAATCCCCTCTGTACTGGCTAGTTTTATGTGTCAACTCACACAAGCTAGAGTCATCAAAGAGGAAGGAGACTGGTTGAGGAAATGCCCCCATGAGATCCAGCTGGAAGGCGTTTTCTCTTATTTAGTGATCAATTGGGAAGAGCCAGCCCATGATGAGTGGTGCCATCCCTGGGCTGGTTGTCCTGGGTTCTATAAGAAAGCTGGCAGAGCAAGCCATGTGGAGCAAGCAGTAAACTGTTCTCATTCAAATCACTACACACCTCCAGCAAGAGACTCAGAGCAATCCAATCTTACTTTTCATTTTTTTGAAAGACAGTCATATGGAAGAGAACCCTGTTCCCTTTAGTATCAAAAAGTAGAGCTCAGGCCAAAGGAATCTAAATTTAAGACAGACATGTGCATAAATTCCCTAAGACACCTTTCAAAATAAAGTGTACAGCTCTCCGAAAATAATACTCCTTTTGTTCTAAGAGATGTCCAAATAGGGATTGGCTGTAAAAATACTATCAAATCTGGAAGAACATTTCATGTTATAGGAACAAAGGGAGTCTCTGTATGTTTGCAATTCATTAAAACCAGGTTGTCTTTAGACATTTCTCAGTACCACTTCCCACCAATTGCCTGCACTATCACAGTTACGTGTCCATTATAAACTTATATGTTAATGTCTGCTAACTCCAAAACCTCTCTTTTCAGACAAATAGCAGTTCCACCTCAATCCCTAGATTGTCTGATTCACTAGCCATAAGTGACTGACATGGGGCAGATACCTGCTTGATGGAAATGTCAATATTGCAGGTGAGCTTCCTTCTTGATCACTGATTGATGTGGGAATACCTAGTTCACTGTGGGTACTGCCTTCCCTGGACATATGGGCTTGAGCTGTATGAGAAAGGAAACTGAGGAAGCCAGGGGAAGCAAGCCAGTGAGCAGCGTTCCTCTGTAGTCTCTGCTTCAGTTCCTGCCTTCCTATTCAGGGCGGTGGGGGGTCTCTGTGACAGTCACAGAACTGCAGAGAGATGATCTGAGGGAGGCGAGAAGGAAGTTCTGTCCAACACGATTGAGCAGCTGGGGTTGGTTCAAACTTCAGGAGTCTAACCCCGAGTGGTTTATTTTGGGCTTATTTAAGCATAGCACAATTTGGTGAAAACTTTCCTGGTGATAAATGACTCAATCCCATGTGTGCAATAAAGCATTAAAAAAATCTCATTGAGAATCAAAATAAGCTGAAGAAAGGTCAGATGTGACTACGTTGAAACTCTTTGTAAAGTACCTGTGCCACCTTACAGAAAGACAGGTTCTATAGATTGATTGAGGGAAAACACGCTTAACATGAGGTCTGGGGGAGGGCACCATGTAGTCTCTGGCCACACAGAAAGCACAAATGTCACCAGGCAGAAAGCATGGCCTCTCCCACCCAGCCTTCTGGGCAAATAACAGGTATTGCATCTCTTCCCTTGACAGAACAATCCGTGTGCTTAACATTCCAGCTTCCCAGGTGCTTATCTGTGAGCACAAGGACCTCTGTGTCTCCTGCAAGGCTTCTGCCTCAAGCACCTTGCCATGGTTTCTGTCAGAGCTCAAAACAGATACTTTCCTTCTCTTAGCTGCTTTTGGTCAGGGTTTTATCACAATGACATAGAGGCAAACTAGAACAGGTAATGAATATAATTTAAATGTCTGTATGACAGTGTAAGCATCGGTGAGCCAGCAGGAAACAAAACAGACAGGATCCCTGCATATATGAACCTAATGTTAATCAAGGGCCAGATGGAAACAATAAAGAAAGACAGACAGACAGAGAGAGACAGAGAGACAGAGAGACAGAGAGACAGAGAGACAGAGAGACAGAGAGACAGAGAGAGAGAGAGTGCTCAGCATCAGTGAAAACTCCCATGCTTCTATCAATCTCTGCCTTGTGAATACCTGCTGTGGTTAGTCTCCATCACTCGCACCCCTAAGGGTCAGAAGTACAATTCTACATGAGATGCTCTGACCCCTCATCATCACTTTGAGACAAGAAAGGAGAGGCTCCTTTTGAGAACAGGAAGGCAGAGGTAGGGAGACGGTTCTGTGTGCAAACTGCTTGCTATACAAACATGAAGACTTGAGTCTGGATGCCCAGTGCCCACACAAAACAGCACATACAACTCCAGCACTGGATGAAGGAGACGGGGAGAGCCTGGGGGCACTTACTGGCTAGTCAGTCTTGCTAAAATAGTGAGCTCAAAAAATAGGCATAGAATAATAGACGGAGACACCCATTGCTGACCTACGTCCTCCACATAAACACAAATGGACAAGAGCATCCACATACATGTTTGAGCACACAGCACACACACACACACACACACACACACACAGAAGCCATGGACAGAGAATGAGGAAACACTCCTCTCTCTCATTCTACACATCCCTCCTCTAATTTAGACTCTCTGGTTTTCAGTTCCTATAATAAGGAAGACGGTAAGAAGCTGCTTCCTCCAATACTGGCAATAGCAGGGTAAAGGTCATATGATGAACAGTTATATGTTCTCTGCATTATCCAGACTTTATCACTTAATATTTCTACATCATTTGTGATAAGTAAATGTAATCTCCACCCTGCCTTATATTAATAAATAATACCATTTCAAAACAAGGGCGGGGGCACATGAAACAATTCAAGACAGAGATATGGTTTAAGATGAGTTCAGAAAATTGTAGATAGACAATGTCAGGGCATGCTGAGGCTTCCAGGGGCTTTACAACCAAGCAAAGGGGGAGCTGTTTGGATGGTATAGTGGTACAGACCTTGATACAGTGTGTACTTGATCCTCCAAGGAACTTCTGTTCATGGGGCTTTCAGCTTTGGAATCTTCAACTTATTAAATAACAGATAGGAAAAAGATTAAAATAACATCCATTTTGCCAAATCTGCTTTTATTATAATGACTCCTAGAGTGAGATGCAGATCCTCTTTCAATTTTGTACTTGCTGATTAATTTCCTGTTGATCTGAAGGTAACTAAAAACCTTTTTGGATGAAATAGGAACCGCGAGTGCTTCTTGGTAATGGGATTGAGTCACTGGGGACCAGCCTCTGGGGGCTTCCTCCCTACTCAGGTGGCTGACAGGGTGGTAGTTTGAAGCACTCATTAGTGAGAAATGTGTTTATCTGCAAGTATGTTTAACATAAAGTCATTTTTCTCCGTCTTCTGGTGTCCTGGAAGCATCTGCCTCATGTTTGTACATGTCATGGATTTTTATGAATAGCTTTGTTACTTGAGAATTATTGGCCAACACAGGCATCAACTTTAACTAGACATCACCATCCTGAAATTCAGCATTCATAGAAAATTCCAGTAACATGGAATTATTAATTCATGTTATGGCAATAGCCACTCTGCTCCTCCAAAACCTGGTTGTGTCACAAAATTCAGCTTTGAGCTATCTTTTTTTGGTCTGACCTTAATACATCCACACGCTCCTGTGCTTGGCCAGAAGACCAAAAGAACAGAGGGGCATGGGTTGACTTCATTGTCCCTTTTACTTGGTCACCTTTGCAAGCAGAGGCCTGGTCTTTAGTCACATCTGCCGCCTGCCAGTTCTCTTTGTCTTGGTGTTTCCAATCTGCTCAAAAAGTGTTCTTTGATTTCAGCTCTTACAATCAAATTCATATTGATACCACATGCCATATAATGTCTAATGTCTCTGTTAGATGCTGATGGGCCAGAACTGGAGACTAGTCAAGCTCTACTTAATGATGAATAAAATTAAGACCTGCCTCATATCAGCCAGGAGAATAGATTGGCTCATGGTTAAAGCTCAGATCTCCTGGGTTCTCAACTAGAAGTACAGTAATGTGACCTTAGCCCCATTACTCGACTTCTCTGTGATATTAGCTCTGAGGAGGATCTTGGCTCTTGTTTCCCTAGGATAGTAAAATAACAAATGCATACAAGGCAGTTGCAACAGTGAATGCTCAGTCTTACAATGTCTCAACATCTCAAGGCCTTTAAACAAAAGCAAATAAGAGCATAAGTCTTGCAGCTTTGATTATCTATTCCTAATACTCTCCCTGACTGCAAATAAATAAATATAAACAAAACTAGTACTCCTAAATGAACAGGTAGTCACTAAGGAACAAAGGTAAAAGAACAAGGCTGGATTCCCAAGTTTGGCAATAAGTGCATTAGCCTTTCCTAGAGGGTATTTCAAACTCCTAGTGGCTAGGCCATACTTCATCAGATAATGAGACTCAAACAGCAGTATAGCCTCAATTATCTGGAGGTAATTCTATTATCAGCAAAAGAGGAAAGTCACTTGTAGAAATAATATTGCTCACATCTCAAAAATACTTGTTAAATTTTTTGACATTATATTATTACATCATTTCCCTCTTTCCTTTCCTCCCTCCAAGCCCTCAAATGTATCCCTCTTTGCTCTCTTTCAAATTCATGGCGTCTTTTTTCATTAATCATTACTACCCATGTGTGTGTTCCTAAATACACAAATACAACCTGCTCATACTGTATAATGTTGATTCTAACGTGTGTGTGTGTGTGTGTGTGTGTGTGTGTGTGTGTGTGTGTGTGTATTCAGGGCTGGATTACCCAATACATTTGTATTGGATAACCAGTTGGTGTGTTCTTCCCTTGAGAAGAGTCTTTCTCCCACTCTCTGCATGCCTTAGTTGTCTGTCTTTGTGTAGATTTGAGGCTTTGTGTGCTTTACTCCCATTTTTGTTTGTTTGCTTGTTTGGTTGGTTTGGGAGTTTTGTTTTGTTCTGTTTTGACACATGGTCTCCTGTATCCTAGTAGCCCAAGCTAGCCTTGAACTTTTGTGTCTCTACTCCTCTGCTCCCAAGTTCTGAGATTATAGGCATGTACTACCACATTCAGTTTTATGGGTTATAAATGGTCAAACCCAGGACTTAAAGCATGCTTAGTAAGCATTCTATCAACTCAAATTGATATCTATCAATATAAACTCTTTATCTGCCCAAGATTGTCCACCTTATTGGGAAATTTCAGCTCTAAACAGCTCTTCACAAATTTCTCTTCAGCCTCACAAATACTTTGGTAAACCAAAGATTGATAAATTCTCTGTTTTCTTATTCATTGAGGTTTCATTTCTTTGTTGTTTTGTTTTCAAAGCTGTCAATGATTACGAGTTTATTGTGTGCCAGACTGGCCACCAATTACTTCATTGACCCAACACAATAAAACTACTAGCCAGTATTATCATGGGGCCCATTTTACACATGAGGAATCTAAGTCCTAAAGACATGAAGTCATGTGTCCAGTGTGACACAGTTTATGTCTGTGAGATTTCAGAGTCAAACACAGGCCAGTAGAACCAATCTGTGGACTTGCTTCACCATTATGTCCACTGGTTAGCCTGTCTTGGTGATGACTCGCCCACTATCCACCCACACTCTGAGGGCAACATGTCCCCTAATGTCTTACTAACACATGACTGATAACTCAGGGAAGATCTGGGCATCAATTTCAGGAAGCAAAGGACATAAGGTTACCTTAAAGTTTGTCCACAGCAAGCTGAAGAAGCCTTGGTGCTGCCACTTCCCACTGTTTCCTTTGTCTCCCAGTCTACATGCACCACTTCTCAGCCTTTGTTCTGGTTGTTTAGATTTTGAAATACAAATGGAAGTTAAATTTAGGCTGGCTTCAGTATGTGCTCGAAGGTTTGGGAAAGGCAACTGGACAGAAATCCAGAATCTGTCAGTTCAGTTTTGGCAGTCTTTCCCAGGGCAAGGAAGGACTGAATCCCCTTAAAAAGGTTCCAGCACTAATTTGCATGAAATAATCAATGTATGTGATTAAGAGAAATATGAGTTCTTAGTGGGAATCAAGTGCTTTTATTTAAAAGGAACATAAAATAGTGGATGCCTGGAGCCTTCAAAAGATGAGAAACAGCATGGAGTTGATTGTGACTGTATACAGTGATGAGTTTTGCCTTAGGAAAGAAAAAATACTGTATCAGAATTCATTTCATCTGTAGAAAACATAATTTCTGAAGAGGGGGTGGTATAAACAAGCAAGAAGATTATTCCTCTCTCATGTACAAGAGGCATAGAAGTAAACAGCTCAAGGTTGTCAAATAATCACAGCAAGGAGACTTTTCTGTCTTTGTTATGCCCAGTCACTCCCAAGGAAAATTCATAATATGAGTGGATGGTAATACTCAATCACTATACCTACTTTTAGCAGGGAAAATTAAAAAGGAGCCCATTCCTTTCCATTTAAGAACACAATGTACAATTTACACACACACTTGTGTTAACATCCTATGTGGGAAAACAGACTCACACATCCACACCTAGCTGCAAGAGAACTGGAGAGATGTAGTCCTACTTTCAGAAAAGCATCTATATTAAAGTGTCTTCTAGTGAACAGGTATAGAGGTGCTTCCACTTTAAGAAAGCACTCTGCCTCTACTGAGCTGGTGCTGGCAGTAGATGTAATACAGCTCTAATTCAGCTTCACTTGTGCTGATGCCTGGAGAAGATGGGTACAGAGAGTCTTGAGCTTTATGAAGGACAACTCAACAATACCAAAAGAGGTGACAACTTGGAGGCAGCTTCAGCATGTAAAAAGTGGAGGGAAAGAGGAGGGAAACTGAAAAGTTCTTAGAGTTCTTCTGAGAAACAGAGAAACAGATAGAAAAGGGACAACAACCAAGGATGGGCAGCAAAATGCAAAAACACGCAGGAGGTTCACAGGAGTAAGGCAGCTCCTGTGTTTCTAATCCACAGTGTGAACCACAGACTTGGGATCAGACTTGCAGATACATTCTGAAGGCAAGCTGTTGTCCTATTCGTCCCTTCACCTTCTCTGAGCCATACCTGGACATACTCTTCTAATTGACACATAGAATCAACCATCACTGAACCATCCCAATTTCCAGGAAGCTACTTGTGTGAACTCCATAAAACACACAAACACACACACACACACACACACACACACACACACACACACACACACACACACACACAGGATAATGGAGATCTGCATCTAAGGCAGTACAATATAGGAAGCTGCTCAGTTACAGGTGACATCCTCCCTTGCAGCCTTGTGAATCTGAGACTCCAAAGAGTACTTGGTCCTTGAGATCTGTTTAGGGCTTCAGAATCCAATTTGAAAGCAGGAAACATTTCCTATCCATAATGGTGCATAGCACATCTATTCCTTGGGTTCCTGGCCCATGGAGCATCTGTGTGCAAACAGTAAGAACTATACCAAAAAAGGGTGAATTGTTCCCATCCTTCATCCTCAGTAAGACTAGAGATCAATGGTGAGTTTCATAGAAAGCATGACCTCTAAGTTCAGGGCCATGCCCCTCCTATCAGATTCCTCACCTAACTAACGCTGCCTGTTCTCCAAGTGTCTTTGCATATAGTTGGCTGCGCATAACACCTCTTCCTGCTGCTGAATGTATCTTATTCTCATCTTTGCCCTTCCTGTTAGATACTGACAACCCATCTTAAATGACAATATCTACTCTTTTTTTTTTTTGAGATAATGGTCTGTTTATAATGGATCTACAAGATATAGACAACCAAAATGCAGGTTTCCTTTGTGTTTCTGATTTTAGTTTTTCTTTTTTAATTAATAAAAGATTCTTCTCTCATATAATACACCATAACCACACTTTCCCTCCCTCCACTCTTTCCAGGCACCTCACACTTCCCCTCCCCTAAATCCACCCCTGCTCTGTGGTGGTTTAAAAAAAAATGTCTCCCAAAGGGAACCCTGATGGCTAAGGGTGCTGAAAATTTCTTGAATTGGTTCTTAGCTGTTTGAAATTCCTCTTTTGAGAATTCTCTGTTTAGATCTTGTACCCCGCTTTTTAATTTATTATTTGGCTTTTTGATACCTATTTTTGG
This sequence comes from Cricetiscus sungorus, assembly GCA_030556225.1. Lineage (NCBI taxonomy): Eukaryota > Metazoa > Chordata > Mammalia > Rodentia > Cricetidae > Cricetiscus > Cricetiscus sungorus. The sequence goes on along the minus strand of JANBXA010000398.1, from coordinate 10,183,950 downwards.
AGTTCTTTACATATTTTTGATACTAGTCCTCTATCAGATGTGGAGTTGGTAAAAATAACTTCCCATTAAGTAAAGGCTGCTGCTTTGTCGAATTAATGGTGTCCTTTGCTTTACAGAAGCTTTTCAATTTCATTAGGTCCCGTTTATTAATTGTTGATCTTAACACCTGTGCTATCGGTGTTTTCTTCAGAAAGTTGTCTCTTGTGCCAATGTTCTGAAGGCTATTCCCCACTTTTTTTTCTATTAGGTTCAATGTCTGGTTTTACCTTGAAGTCTTTAATGCACTTAGACTTCAGTTTTGTGCAGGGTGAAAAATATGGATCTATTTGCATTTTTCTACATGCAGTCATCCTGTCTACCTAACACCATTTGTTGAAGTAGGTTTACTTTTTACAGTGTGTATGTATGGCTTTAAAAAAAAAAAAAAAAAAACAGGAGGTGCCTTTGGGTATGTGTATTTATGCCTGAGTCTTCATTGATCAATGTATCTGTTTTTATGCTAGTAGTATATGATTTTTATTACTATAGCTCTGTGGTACAACTTGAAATCAGGGATGGTGACGCCTATAGTAGTTCTTTTATTGTCCATGACTATCGTAGTTCTTTTATTGTTCAGGGTTGTTTTAGCTATCTTGAGTTTTTTTTTTTGTTTGTTTGTTTTTTTTGTTTTTTGTTTTTTCTGTATGAAGTTGAGAATTCTTCTTTCAAGGCCTGAAAACAATTGTGTTGGAATATTGATGGGGATTATTTTGAATCTATACATTATTTTTGGTTATTTTTACCATGTTAATACTACGAATCCATGAGCATGAGAGATCTTATAATCTGTTTTCTTCAAAGACTTGAAGCTTTTATCATACAGGTCTTTCATTTGCTTTTCATTTGCTGTTTCCCTGATTTCTTTCTCAATCTGTTTGTTACTTGTATATAGGAGGGCTGCTGTACTTTTTTCCAGTTAATTTTCTAGCCAGCTACTTTTGCTGAAGATATTATCAGTTGTATGAGTTCCCTGATAGAATTTTTCAGGTCACTTGTGCATGCTATCATATCTGCAAATAAAGATACTTTGACTTCTTCCTTTCCAATTTGTATTCCCTTGATCTCTTTCAGCTGCCTTATTGTTCTAGCTAAGACTTTAATTACTATACTGAATGGATATGGAAAGAGTGAACAACCTCATCTTGTTCCTGATTTTAGTGGAATTGTTTGAGTTTCTCACCATTTAGTTTGATGTTGTCTATAGGCTTGCTGTAAATTGCCTTTATTATGTTTATGTATGCCTCTTGAATCCCTGATCTCTTCAGAACTTTTATTATGAAGGGGTATTGGATTTTGTCAAAGGATTTTTCGACATCTAATGACATGATCATATGTGTTTTTCTTAGTGTATTTTATTTGTGTTCATCTATTTAATTTACATTTCAGCCACAGCCCCCTATCCTCCATTCCCACTCCTTTCCTCCTACATTCCCCCACCATTAATATCCTCCTCATTTATTTTTATGGTGATTACATTGACTAACTTTCATGTTGAATCATCTTTGCATCTCTGGGAATACTTGATCATGACAGATGATCTTTTTGGTATCTTCTTGGATTCAGTTGGCAAATATTTTATTTTTGCATTCTATTTTCATAAAAGAAACAGGTCTGTAATTTTCCTTATTTCTTATTTTTTATTTAATATTGTTTTCTTATTTTACATACCAATCCCAGTTTCCTCTCTCTTTTATCCTCACATGCCCCCCACAGACCGCCCTGTCCCATCCCTCATCCACTCCCCAGGGAGGGTGAAGCCTTGCATGAGGGATCATCAAAAGTTATTTGGGGTAGGGCGTAGGCCCTCTCTAGGCTAAGGGAATATCCCTCCATGGGGAATGAGCTCCAAAAGTTCATTTCTGCACTAGTTCTGGTTCCATTGTCAGAGGTACCATAGACTTCTCAGGCCTCCTAACAGAAACCCATGTTCAGGGGGTCTGCGTCAGCCCTATGCTGGTTTCCCAGCTATTAGTATGGGTTCCATAAGCTCCCCCTTGTTCAGGTAAGCTGGTTCTGTGGGCTTCTCCAGCCTAGTCTTGACCCCTTTGCTCATCACTTCTCACTCTGTGCAACTGGATTCCTGGATGTTGGCTCACTGCTTAGCTCTGGGTGTCTCCTTCTGCTTCCATCAGCTATTGGATAAAGGATCTAGGATGGCATATAAGGTAGTCATCAATCTCATTATCAGGAAAGGGCATTTAAGGTAGCCTCTCCACTATTGCTTAGATTGTTAGTTGGGCTCATCCTTGTAGGTCTCTGTACATTTCCCTAGTGACAGATTTCTCTTTAAACCTATAATGGTTCCCTCTATTATTATCTATTATCTCTTTTCTTGCTCCCCTCTCTGATTCTCCTGACTCAATCTTCCTGCTTCCTCATGTCCTCCTCTCCCCTCCTCTTCTCCCCTTCTCTTTCTCCTAACTCCCTCTCTCCTTCCTCCATGCTCCCAATTTGCTCAGGAGATCTTGTCCCTTTCCCCTTCTGTGAGGGACCATGTATGTCTCTCTTAGGGTCCTTCTTGTTTCCTAGCTTCTCTGGTGGTATAGGTTGTAGGCTGGTGATCATTTGTTCTCTGTCTAAAATCCATATATGAGTGAGTACATACCATGTTCATCTTTTTGTGACTGGGTTACCTCACTCATGATGGTTTCTTCAAGTTCAATCCATTTGCCTGCAAATTTCAAGATTCCATTGTTTTTACTGCTGAGTAGCATTTCATTGTGTAAATGTACCACATTTTCTTTATTCATTCTTCAGTAGAGGGGCATCTAGGTTGCTTCCAGGTTCTTGCTATTACAAATAATGCTATGAACATGGTTGAACAGATGTCTTTATTGCATGAATGTGCATCTGTCGGAGATATGCCTAAGAGTGGAATTGCTGGATCTTGTGGTAGACTGATTCCTATTTTCCTGAGGAGCCACCATACTGATTTCCAAAGTGGCTGTGCAAGTTTGCACTCCCACCAGCAGTGGAGGAGTGTTTCCCTTTTGCCACATCCTCTCCAGCATAAGCTGTCATTGATGTTTTAGATTTTAGCCATTCTGACAGGAGTAAGATGGTATCTCAGAGTTGTTTTAATTTGCTTTACTCTGATGGCTAAGGATGTTGAGCCCTTTAAGAGTCTTTCAAGACATTTTAGATTCCCCTATTGAGAAATCCCTATTTAGTTCTGTACCCCACTTTTTAATAGAATTATTTGTTGTTTTGGTGATTGTTGAGTCTTTATGTGGTTTGGGTATCAGGGTGGCTGAGGCCTTATAAGCAGAATTTGGCAGCATTCCTTCTGTTTCTATTTTGTAGAATTATTTGGTATGTAGAAAATTCTGGTATGATTCTGCCCTAAAACTGTCTGGCCCTGAACATTTTTTTCTCTTTTGGTTGGGAGACTTTTAATGACTGCTTCTATTTAGCTAAGGTTATAGGCATATTTAAATAGTTCATCTGATCTTGATTATCAGATTACCGTCTGATTTTGGTAAATGATACCAATAAAGAAAATTATCCATTCCCTTTAAATTTTCTAATTTTTTCATTAATAATATAATTTAAAAATTTTACATGTCAATCCCAGTTTCCTCTCCTTTCCTCACTCCCTCCCTCCATCCTTCTCTCCCTCTTACCCTTTTGCCCCTGTGACATGCACCCTGGCCCCCCTCCCCTCCCATCCCCTCACCCCCATTCCACTTGTAGGGCTATGCTATCCAGGTTGGGTCATGTAAATCTGTCAAGTCATTTGAAGTAGGGACTAGGACTTCTCTCCTGTCTCTAGGTTAAGGGGGTATCCCTCCATGGGGGATGTGTCTGCTTTTGTGGAGTAGAAGTATGTCTTTATGATTTTCTGGATTTACTCAGTGTGTGTTATTATGTCCCCCTTTTTGTTTCTGATATTGTTAATTTGGCCATTTAGTCTGCCTTTTAGTTAGTTTAGATAAGTGTTTGTCTATCTTGTTGATTTTCTCAAAGAACCAAACTTTTTGTTTCATTGATTCTTTCTATTGTTTGGGAGCCATTTTCTTTCAAACCACCATAGTGGAAGTGATGGTAGTAGTGTGTGTGTGTGTGTGTGTGTGTGTGTGTGTTTTCTTCTTTTGGTTTTGCTGTGTTTTCATGGGTGTAGTTAACCTCCTTTGGGTTGGCGTTTTCCATCTATCACTTTCTGTAGAGTTGGATTTGTAGATAGATATTGCTTAAATTTGACTTTATCATAGAATATTATTTTCCCCATGTATGGTGATTGAAGGTTCTGCTGGCTATAGTAACCTAGGGGGTATCTATGGTCTCTTTGAGTCTGAAGCATGCATTTTCAGGCCCTTCTGGCTTTTAGAGTCTCCATTGAGAAATCAGGTGTAATTATAATAGGTCTACCTTTATATGGTATTTGCCCCCCACAGCTTTTAATATTCTTCCTTTTTTCTGTATGCTTAATGTTTTAATTATTATGTGGCATGGGGACTTTCATTTATGGTCCAATGTACTTGGTGTTCTATGTATTTCTTATATCTTCATAGGCATCTACTTCTTTAGGTCAGTGAAATTTTCTTCTATAATTTTGTTGAAAATATTTTCTGGGCCTTTGAGCTGGGATTCTTCTCCTTCTTCTATTCCTATTATTCTTAGGTTTGATCATTTCATAGTGTTCCAAATTTCCTGGATGATTTGTCAGGGATTTTTTAGATTTAATATTTTCTTTGACCAATGTGCCATTTCTTCTATCATGTCTTCAATGCCTGAGATTCTGTCTTCCATCTCTTGTATTCTGTTGGTGATGCTTGCCTATTTAGTTCCTGTTTAGGTTCCCAAATTTTTTATTTCTAGAGTTCCCTCAGTTTGTGTTTTCTTTGTTGCTTCTATTTTCATTTTCTGGTCTTGGACAGTTTTATTTGTTTCCTTCAACTGTTTGTTTTTTCTTGGCTTTTAGGGTTTTTTTTTTTTTCATTTCCTCCAATTGTTTGTTTGTGTTTTTCTGGATTTCTCTGAAAGATTTCTTCATTTCCTCTCTAAGAACCTCTATCATCTTCATATAGTTGGTTTTAAGGTCTTGTATTTATGCTTCAGTCATTTTGAAATATTCAAGACCTTCTGTGGTAGGAAAGCTGACTCTGATGGAGACATATTTTCCTTGCTGTTATTGATTCTGTTCTTATGCTGGCATCTAGGCATTGGAGTTTGGAATGATTACAGGTCTAGGAACTGATTTCTGGGTTTGTCTTTATTGGGTGGGTATTTTATCCCTTGGTTTCAGTTTCCTCTTTGGATTTTCAAAGAGTGTGTTGTCAGTGTTGCCTGTTTTACTGACCTGGGCAGGTATGTTTATGGAGAATACTTGCTTTGCTGGTGTTGGAGTCTGGGGGAAGGGGAGGCCAAGGTGGGGTGGTATGTGAGATCCAGAGTAAGTATAGACAGGTTGGAGGGGAGGCTACAGCTGGCATTATGTTGAAGCTCTAGGTTCAACCTTGATGATTGGATCTGGGGGAACAGAGAGAGTACATAAGATACTGAGGCAGCATACCTGGTGTTCTTGTAGGCATAGCCTATGGTTAATCAGGGGGTGTCCACCCAAATTAGAGGACACAGTGATGGGGAAAGGAGGCTGGGGTGGTCTGTGGGATCCCATAAGGCATGGATTGGGGGAGAGGCTGAAGCTGATGACCCTAAGGACTGGGTCTCGGGGAACAGAGACCACAATATCTATTCTTAACACACACTGACAAATGCCAACAATGGCTCAACATCCTACTTAGATTTGAAATAGTCAAGACCAGGATTACATCATTGGAAATATAAATTTTACTAGAGAACATAGATGTAACAAGTTACCATGAGTTCCCAATCAAGAAATTATAAATAATAGTGGGAGACTGGGGGTGGGGGCATCAATTACTTCTGTATTTCCTTGTTAGGGTGGATCCAAAACATAAGAAATGAAACTTAGAAGTCTTGGCTGATAGTTGAGAATCAAGCAGGCTTACACTGATTATGAGTATAAACAAATAAAAGTAGCCTGGTCTCTCTGCAGATCCAAGACTCTGAGAAATAACATGATTTGTCCAAGCCCCAACAGTTAGTTAGGCTCAAAAGTCTTGACTCCCATGATGACACCTCCTAAGCATAACTCAAGTTTTCTTGGCACCCCACTTTCCTCCAGTCAAGCCATTCATCTAACAAAAACAATATCACATGCAAGTGGGACTTTCCAGTGCTTCCTGATGGTCTAGCAGACTGTGCTTAGATGCCCTGCACTTCTTTCCATCACATAACACAGTGCAACCTCAGCACTCTTACCAAGCACGAAGCAAGGAAGAGGATTCTGCTCATAATCCCCATTGCCTTGGTGCCAGCTCATACGGCTCCAACCTTTAGGGATTTACAATTCCTGACGTCTTACTGGATTATAAACTAGACATTTCCTCCACCCCAAGTTCCACAGTAGAGTACAATGGGCACTGCCAAAGCACTTTATTAGAAGAAACCAGCTCTACCTTCTGGAGATGAATTGACAGATGCTTCTGGTATTAACATCGCCAATGGTCCTCACAGCCCTCACCACTCCCAGGAAAATGAATAATCCATGCTGATTTTCAAGAATTACTAGAAGCAGGATACTCACTCTTTCCAGATTTCCTTGAAGAACACTGATTTCTTTCTGACAAAGAAGTTCGTTAGGCAGGTGATAAAGGTTTTTGTTTGTTTGTTTGGTTGGCTGGTTGGTTGGTTGAGTTTTAGAGCTTTGCAAATGTTTCCCATTTACCAAACCACTTGTGAAAAAAGAAAACGTAAGCTGTTGAGAGAGCGCTAAACTGAGAAGGACACTCGGCGCCAAGCCCGAGAACCAGGGTTAGCACTCAGAACCCACACGGAGGGGAGAACCAACCCTTCAAGCTGTCTTCTCACTCCCACTGCGCAAGGTCGCTCATACACAGACACACAAATAAGTCAATGTAATATTTTCCTTTTTAAAAAGAGAAAACAACGATCCTGTGTGGCACTTTGGGTCTGGTTTGTGCAGAAATGAAGGGTCTGTAACCCAGCATGAAATCTCTCACAAGAGGAAGCGACAAAGCAGCCCAAATGCGCACACAGGCCTAGTGGAGACCTCTTCCCACTGTCCACTCCAGTCCTCTAGGTGACAGGAAATCAAGCATCCAAATTCCAGTTCGCATACATGGAGCCTATTCCTTTCCACCTCTTGCAGAATTGGACTCTTTCACCCCTCGGAGGGATTGCTCCTTCCGATGACTTAACTGCTAGCTGGGCTCGTTGGGTGCCATTTAACCTTGAGAAGTTCGAGAGAACTCCATCCCACAAATCACCTGGACCGCCAGGCAAGCAGAAAGAAAGCACTCTGCTGCTCTTCCCCAGGCCCTGTTTCCTGACCCAGCTCCCACTGATCTCTCCAACCCTCTAACCATTACCTTTCCTCACCTTTCCCTCCTGTAGCCTCCTAGCCTCCTCTGCCCTACTCCTGCACCCCCACGTTTTCCCATCTGCTAAAATCTTTCTGATGGATGCTGTCCGTTGTCTTTAGCCAAAACACTCTCTCTGTGTCCCCACCCTTCCTTCCTGTCACCTTCCAATTCATTTCCTATAAGCTATGACCCTTTCTCAGGAACATTAATTAACCTGATGGGTTCTTTTTCTTTTTTTTTATCAGAATTCTAGGAACGCCATATCAGTATGAGTCACACTCCTGCTGTTTAAAATAGGATTTAGTACATGCTCATGAGGCAGATGGGATTCTTTTCCTGGACGCTTACTGTATAAATTTACAATCTCTAACATTCTGGGAAAGAGACACATCCCCACTTGTTTTAATGCGTCTTTACCATACCGCCCCTACTTTTAGAGTGTAGACATCTGGAGGCTCTCCTTACCATTTTCACAAGGAGTGCAGCCGATTTCCTCTATGGTCACAGTTTCAAGAGTAAGGTAAGCCCCACTCTTAGCCCCAATTAAAGCCACACTGCCGGCTAGAAGACTGTATCTATCTACAAGACTTTACAATCTGAACAGTTGTAGGCTGTATTAAATACACCATGTAAATTTATGTGGACTCAGTTCTAAATTAATTTGGGCTGAAATAAATCAAACTGTAGCTGGACCATAATTTAATTAAAAATTGAAAATATGACTCATGGCACTTAAGTAACTGATGTTTACTGCCAAAAGAGGTATCATGGCTCCGGCAGAGATAAATGTAGGGAGGCTGTAGATCCCTGGAGGTTGAAATAGATAGATTATTGGATTGAATATAACATTGTAGCAATGCCTAGCCTGACCCAAACAAGTATCTTTCAGGCGGTTTCAGAAGAAAGGCACACACTGACTCACAGAAACCCACACAAGTCCATTCTTCTTCTTTTTTTTTTTTTAATTTAAATTAGAAACAAGCTTGTTTTACATGTCAATCCCAGTTCCCTCTCCCTCCCATCCTCCCCTGCCCCTCCAACTCCCTGTCCTATCCTCTTTCTGCTCCCCAGGGAGGGTGAGGCCTTCCATGGAGGTCTTCAAAGTCTGTCATATCATTTGGAGCAGGGCCTAGGCCCTCCCCTGTGTGTCTAGGCTGAGAAAGTATCCCTCTATGTAGAATGGGCACCCAAAGTCCACTCGTATACAAGAGATAAATACTGATCCACTACCAGAGACCCCATAGACTGCCCAGTCCTCCTAACTAACACCACATTCAGGGGGTCTGGGTCAGCCCTATGCTGGTTTCCCAGCTATCAGAATGGGATCCATGAGCTTCACCTTGCTCAGGTCAGCTGTTTCTGTGGGTTTCTCCAGCCTGGTCTTGACCCCTTTGCTCATCACTCCTCCCTCTCTGCAACTGGATTACAGGAGTTCGGCTCAGTGTTTAGCTGTGGGTGTCTGCTTCTGCTTCCACCAGCTACTGAATGAAGGCTCTAGGATGGCATATAATGTAGTCATCAATCTCATTATCGGGGAAGCGCATTTAAGGTAGCCTCTCCACTGTTGCTTAGATTGTTAGTTGGGCTCATCCTTGTAGATCTCTGTACATTTCCCTAGTGCCAGATTTCTCTTCAAACCTCTAATGGTTCCCTCTATTACATGTGTCCATTCTTATGCCTGCTTTTCCCACCTCTATTTCTTTTGGACTTCAGCATTTTTTCTTTACTTTCTTGTGACTATAAATCAATCAATCAATCTCTCTTCCTCCTCTATCCCTCCCACACCCCCCCTCCTGTTGGCAATTTTTCCCCAACCTTTATCCTCGTCCCTGCTTTGACATTTAGTATACGCTGTGTAGTGTTTCCTTCCTTCTGTCTCGCAGTGTGTTTTCTCTGCTCTACAGTGGATAGGAGTTTGCATTCTGCCTCCTGACAGGCACCTTTGTCTCTTAAGAAAGTTTACTTTCTGGAATGTGTGCTGATACTTCCTCTGCCTAATGCTCCTTTTCAGTCTTGCTTCTTCAAATCCGACCCACAGACCTAGTGGCTTCCCCCGGGCCTGACTGGATCTCAAGGGAGGGTGATAGGGGATGGGAAAGAGCCTGAATACAGACCCCTCCCCCCCCCCACACACACACAAAGACTACACACAAGCACTTACAGGCACACTAGATGGCATCTGAAACTTGGATTCCCCTGAGCAGTTGCCACCATTGGTCTGGCCCTAAGGGTCTAAACACACTATGATTCTACCCAGAGAGCAAACCTGTCTCTGAGTTGTGCTCTTGGGAGAACAGCCTGCCTAGACCCCGGCACTAAGACCTGGGTCCTCTCAGGGTTCTTCCTGACCACTGCCATCTTGCCATGGGTTCTTCCTCCAGCTTCTCCAGCTAATACCTTCCCATCACATCTATATTTAAAGGACTCTTTTACTCCTTAAGGCAAAGAGGCCATCATGAATCTCAGAGCTCCAGGCCTGGAGTCTTCCAGACCACACAGGGCTCCTGGGATCTCAACACCAGGCTGGCTCTGAAAGCCTGGTGCTTTTCTCTGGCTGAGAAAAGCTGTCCTAGACCCTGATGCATCAGGGCAAAATCAGTAGCTCAGGAAAAGACAGAGGTGGGAATCTCCTCACTCCAGCCTGGACCTTGTTCAGAAGATTGTGTATTGGTACAGCCTTGATAGTACTAAGTCAGAAACACAGACAGACATGTGTGTCTTTCTATATCATACTTTTTAAAAAATAACAATAAATTCACAAGTTGTGTTGCTTTTGTTGGCAGCAATTTGCTAAGTAGTCTGATTTCCTTTTATAGCTATCCATTGGCAAACACAGATTCCATCGCAATCTTAATTAGTTATATTAACTCTTAGATAACACATCACACAGTCATTGTATCTATCTGTATACATGCAGATAGACATACAGAATGGCTACAAAAGGGTCAAAAAGGTCAAAGCAGGGGGTGGAGTTCAAAGAAACTGCACCAGAGACAGAAAGTTGATACAGATACAAAGAGAGTCACTACAGGTGATTAGAAAGATGTTAAAGAGCCTGTTGCAGAGCTCATAGAGCTGCTGCAGGTTTGAGCCTGGACTGCAGGGTTGAGTCAGATATAGGGGACCAGAGAGGTCATAAAAGCAAGGTCCAGGACTTGGTCCAGCCTGACATCAGGATGGTTAGATGACACTGCAAGTAGGCTACATTGTGCAGTGGGTACTGAGCCAAGCTAAAACCCCTAGAGACAGTTGGGAATTTCCTGCCTGGCAGTTGCCCCCACACTGAGAAGTCGGTGGTTAGGTTGGTGAGGCCATTGCTATTTCAATATTTGTTTCCTATTTATGGAGTCCAGGTGATGGTGTTGTATGCTTTTATTGTCTGATATGTTTGATAAATTCTTGGGCTTGTGTTTTCTGGTATGATTTGAATGTACCCATGTTCCAATATACTGTGATAAGTCTGTAAGTGGTATCTCTTTTTACTTTGAAGAAGGAGGAGGAGGAGGAGGAGAAGAAGAAGAAGGAGAAGAAGGAGAAGGAGGAGAAGGAGAAGGAGAAAGTTTATTTGTCTGTCTTTTGTAGGACAAGTTGTGGCATTCATGTACAGGAAGAGAGGCAGAGAGGAGGAGGAAGAAGAGGAGGAGGAGGAGAAAAGAAGAAGAAGAAGAAGAAGAAGAAGAAGAAGAAGAAGAAGAAGAAGAAGAAGAAGAAGGAGAAAGAGAAGGAGAAGAAGAAGAAGGAGGAGGAGAAGGAGGAGAAGGAGAAGAAGGAGAAGGAGGAGAAGGAGAAGGAGAAAGTTTATTGGTCTGTCTTTTGTAGGACAAGTTGTGGCATTCATGTACAGGAAGAGAGGCAGAGAGGAGGAGGAAGAAGAGGAGGAGGAGGAGAAAAGAAGAAGAAGAAGAAGAAGAAGAAGAAGAAGAAGAAGAAGAAGAAGAAGAAGAAGAAGAAAAAGAAAGAGAAGGAGAAGGAGAAGGAGAAAGAGAAGGAGAAGAAGAAGAAGGAGGAGGAGAAGGAGGAGAAGGAGAAGGTTTATTGGTCTGTCTTTTGTAGGCAGTCATGGACAAGTTGTGGTATCCATGTACAGGAGGAGAGGCAGAGACAAGGCTATCAAAGTGGAGCAGAAGGCACCTAATAAAACACAATCATTCAGGGGAAATGCAGTCTGAAAGCCACTGTTTTACACAATGTGGAATCACTTAGAGCAAGGCACAACTTGATTTCCCCCAAACCTTTGAATTATGATATCTTCCCTTGCCTCTTGGACCTTCCTTCCAAAGTTACAGAGCACCTTTAGGAAGATTCAGACTGAGAAAACCACAGCAAGTTCTCACCAAGCTTAAGTCCCCCAGAATTTCTTTAGAGAATATCAAAGCACACGGTCAGGAATCACTTTCAGTGCCAGCTACAGTCCATCCAGAAGAAGGGAGTGCTTCCTAAGCTGACAGAGGCCAAGCCTTGGCAAGAGCACCTCTCCTCCCTTCCATGGTGCTGATATCCTAACTCAGTGGCAGCTGCTTCCTTCCCTCCTTCTCCTCCCACGTAGAAGCCAGTGGGGGAGCTAGAGGATCCATGCTTTAGCCTGCAATGCCACCTAGCAGACTCAGAGTGAACTTGGAGAAGGCAGGTTTAGGGGGGAGTTGTTTTGTAACACCAGAAAAGGGAGTTTCCATTTCATTCAGGGAGTTCTGGGAAATGGAATTTGTATAAAACCTTTTTTGCTCATGATGGAAAACATTTATTCAGAGCTAATGAGGGAATCTGGCCTACAGGCAATTCTAATCCAAACTTAGGAGGACAAGTGTTAGGTTCTCCAAACTTAACTCTTTTTTTTTTTTTTTAGTTCACCGCTGTTACAATGCAGTTTGTGTATCCAGAAGAACTTCACTTACCTTGTGTGACAGGCTCTGACATAAATAAAGGGCCTGAATGGTCTTCATATTATTTCCTTGTTCATTTCTTTCCTTTTTCTCTTTTCCTTCCTTATTTTCCTTTTCTTTCCAAGGGCAGGTTGAACTCTGGGTGATGATGTCCTCATGGAACTTCCAGTCTCCAGGGCTCATGGAGACAGTTAATCTTGACTGTTACCTTGCTTTGGGGGTTGAAGTACCTAGAAGATTAGTAAAGCACTGTGTGTGTGTGTGTGTGTGTGTGTGTGTGTGTGTGTGTGTGTGTGTGTGTGTGTGTGTGTGTGTGTGTGTAGGAATCTCATACAGGACTGACCAATGCTAAAATCCCTGCACTGAATATACACAGATGGGCTGAAGTGGGTAATGACACCTCATCCCCATCCTCAGCTGCCATGAAGTGAATAGTTGTGTTCCACACCCATCTGCCATGATGCTCTTCTGATCACAGAACCAGAAACAATGAAGCTAGCCCACCAGGAATTGAAACCATAGGCTAAAATAACCTCCTTTCCTCCATGCTAGTCTCGGGTGTTTGTTACAGTGACAGAAAGACTGATTAACACAAGAAAGGAAAAGGACAAAATTGTTGGAAAACTACTGTTTCTGGTGCCCAGCTCACTTACCTGACTGATAATCAGGGATAACTGACTAATCAGCTGACAATCAGGGACAGCTAACTGATCAACTGACAATCAGGGATAGCTGACTAATCGATTGACAACAGTGGCAGCTGACCAGTTGACAATCAACCAGAGATAGGTAATCAACTGACAATCAAAGTTGTTTTCATTATGATCATTTTTGAAGCCCCACCCCTACCCCTGGCTGATTCCATGAACTTTCTGGAATAGCCCCATGGGAAAGCACTCTGTGATAGCACTCTGTGCATACTAGCAACTATAAACAGTTGTGTAATTTTGAATTAACACCCAGTTTGGAAAGTGATGCTTTTTCAAAATCATGCTAATGTTAAGACCCAGCTATTATCAGTTTGTTGAGCAAACCATGCAATCAAATGAAAGCACAGCCTTCACTCAGTTCGCATGTAGATCTGCTCTGACCACTGCCACTGACTGTGATGCCCTGTTCTCAATCAGTGCCTCACAAGAATATAATGCCATACAACATTAGGAACAAAGGAACCAATTCCTGTCTCACACAGCAAACGCCTGAAGGATTTACCAGAAAGCCTTCAATATTGTGAGTAATGGCCATGAGAGCCCACTTCACCTACATAGGCACACACCATGTGAAGTAGAGCTGCAGCCCAAAGCACAATCCTTGAGCTGCCAGGGCCCAGATAAATGAGGCTGTGCTCAGGCAATGACTGGAAAACAACACATTTCTTCTGTCTAATGTCACCATAGTTCCCATGACAATTATAATTAGACATAATTAAGCTTCAAAACTTATTATTAAGATTAATTTTCTCTAAGAGCAGCCTGTATAAACAAATGTTTTATGTATGTGTGTGTATGTTTGTGTACACACATGAAGCCAGAGGTCAACCTTAGATGTCTTGTTGATTGATTGATTGAGATATGATCTCTTACCAAACTCATCAAATAGGCTAAGCTGGCCAGTGCGCCCCTGGGATCTGTATGTCTCTCCCATGCTGTATGCTGTAAATACAAGCACATGTTACAAAACTCAGCCCTTTTAAAAACATGTTTCTGAAGATAGAACTCAGGTCCACAAGCATTTTACCGACTTTTCAACTTCACTCACATTTATATCAGCACACATACTTATCATTTTTATCTGAATTGGATCTACCGACCTTACTTGGGAAAAAACACTTAAAAATTCTGGAAGAAGACACAGATAAATTGTTGTTGCTGATTATTTGTTTTTACTATTATAATACACAGCAGTTGCTTCCAGGCCTGGTTGTGATGTTTTCTCCTAGGCACACACACAAGGGCAGCCTTTATAGGTTTATATCAATGCACCCAGGTACAAATAGTATCGATATCTATGATAGCTTCACTTTATCACAGCTCTCAATAAACTGTGATTCTGTATATATGTTTCTCATACTGTTAATAAAGCCCTGTGGCCAATAGAAAACTAGATAGGCGGGGCTAGGAGACTAGGAGGAGGAAGAGGAAGTAGTAGGTGGGAGTCGAGATGTAGCCCGGGAAGAAGCAGGAAGCCTGCCGCGCGGCTCCCCATAAGACGACCACGTGGAAATACTTAGATAAGTAGAAATGGGTTAATTATTAAGGCAGAGCTAGCCCATTAACAATAATGGTAACTGGCCAACAGGATTGTATCAAATACAGAGTCTCTGAGTGTTATTTGGGGCACATGTGGTTGCAGGACAATGGCGGCAGGACCAGGAGGCCAGGGGGAACAACATGCTGTAACATAATGGTGTCAGAAGCGGGATTGAGAACTTTCACTTAAAACTTAACAAAAGTTTAAAAAATACTTTTTAGAAACAAGGGAACAGAGACTAGCAAGACTTCTTAGTAGCAGCATTTTCTCCGTTGGATTTGTTTTGTTGTAGACAGAGATTTGCATGGCTCCTTTAAGGGAGGTTTCCAAAATTAGCATAAGCGGCAAGAAAACCGCCTTGCTTTTAAAGAGCTCTGCTAACAATTCATTGGTGTGCACGAGAGCTGCAATGAAGGTTTACACTATGTTTTAAAAAATACGCTGGCTTGGGAGAGAAAAAGAAACGGGATACAATGGTTTAAAAAAGAAAAAAGAAAGTAGAATGGATGGATGTAATGTCTCACGCCATTAATCCCAGCACTGGGCAGACAGATGCAAGCAGATCTCTGTGATTTCAAAGCAAACCTGATATGCACTGAATTCCAGGACAGATAAAAGTTACACAGAGAAACCCTGTCTCAAAATATGTAAAAATAGAAGTAGAATAAATAGAGTAATAAAAAAGCCACGTAAAGATGGAAAACACAGAGAAATTTTGGATACTATACACACTTCTTTTGTCTTTAAATTATTTGATTGCTGAGAAAATAACTACTAATAAAAGAAATGCTACTGGATTAATTCAATTTATATATTTTAAAAATGCTGTAACTCCAAAATTTAAGCATAAGGACAAGTTACTGGGGAAAAGGATTTCTATTTTTGTTTCCACAGAAAATGAAAAGCTATGGATTTCTTCCAGACTTATGTGGTTTGATCAAGCCAGACCCCCTGAAACAATGCCCCAGATGATCCAACATTCAAAGCAGTTGAGACAAAGCCTCGCAGACTACTGCCAAGATTTCTGCGTCTTCTTTGGAACCCCATGACAGCGCCCTCCTCCAGCAGGAAGTAGTTTGGAAAGAACGACGCCCAAATTCCCAAATATTGTTTATAAATGTTTGTTTTCATTTATATGGGCTTGGTTATAAATGATTAATGACACAAGCAATCCTTGTAAAGGTAAAAAAGGGAATTAAGGTATAGATATGAATACTTTGCTTTGGAATGGATTTTCTTTTATTGATACAATTTAAGGTCAATTTTTTGATATGTATATTTCTCCTCTTGTTTAGGTATTGTGTTTATATAGCTCATTAGAAAATGTAATGTAATAATTTAGTACAGATTATAGAGAGTTACCTATGGGAGTTAAGTTAGTTTGGATTTCTAGATATATAGAGATGTATTTGAGATGGATAGGCATTCTTCAAACCTTTCAAAGACCTACAGAATATGGCATTTAAAATGGTTTAGGGTTTTTCTTGACAGTGAGGCAAACTGCTGCTGGTAACACCACCTACAGAAGAAAGGAAGATGTACATCGAAGAAACACATTATGGAGTTTGCTTCTAATATGGCAAGACTAGCCATTTGGGCAAGGTACTGCTCTTCTGAACTGTTTGACTTTATGTTATAGAAACTGGACATGCAGGACCCACAAAAAGGTAACTGCTGATGCAAGATGGACATTGCTACAGGATTCCTGTTTCATGGAAGAGGCTGCCAGACAGCCAGATAGTCTACAGGACACAGAGAAAAGTTTCCTGCCTTATTGAGGAGTCTGGACACACATTATGGCCTATGGGCTGAAGATGGAACATTACAGAAGAACTTCGGGTGACTGACCAGGCAATGCATTGTCTCTGTCATTTCTAGAGTTTATATATTATCCTTCTGTGGTCTTTGAAGGAGTTGAAGACAGATAGTTATGATTATAGTTTTTCTTAGTTAGGATTAAAAATAAGTTACATATAGGTCTTTAGACTGACAAAGATAGGATAGATGATATTTTCTTTAAGTCTTACAAAATGTTAATGGACTAAATATTGTTAACTGTGATTCTTATTTGATAACTGTTGTATGGTATATTTTGCTATGTTAAGATTAAACCCCTTCTTTTACTTTAGACAGAAAAGAGGAGATGATGGGAGATGTGATTCTGTATATATGTTTCTCATACTGTTAATAAAGCCCTGTGGCCAATAGAAAACTAGATAGTTGGGGCTAGGAGACTAGGAGGAGGAAGAGGAAGTAGTAGGTGGGAGTCGAGATGTAGCCCGGGGAAGAAGCAGGAAGCCTGCCGCGCGGCTCCCCCATAAGACGACCACGTGGAAATACTTAGATAAGTAGAAATAGGTTAATGATTAAGGCAGAGCTAGCCCATTAACAATAATGGTAACTGGCCAACAGGATTGTATCAAATACAGAGTCTCTGAGTGTTATTTGGAGCACATGTGGTTGCAGGACAATGGCGGCAGGACCAGGAGGCCTGCGGGGAGACCTGCTGTAACAATAAACGAAGCCTTTCCTGACTGAGCACAGCATCTCCTTCCATGGCATTATAAAACTGTGACAGTTTGATGCTGTGAAATACCAATCATTGGCTCTACCAATCATCAGTTCTGTAAGCACATAGGTCTGGAAACATATGACTTCATGTATTCAGTAAAATCTCAAAGTTCTCATCGGCTTTGGGAAAAGCTCATAAGTTAATCCCAACATGTGAACAAAAGATAAAAGGACTAAGAATGAACACTAAAAAAGAAGACAATGAGAAAACTCTTCTTCTGGAGATGAAAATTTGCCTATCACACTTCCAATTGTGGTACAGCATAGAAAATATACAGACATACCAACGAGAAAGGAGAGCACAGACACCAATGTGTGGGGTGTCTTCTCTGGAACTGGCATTGGAGATGCTGGAAGGCAATGTGAATTTTTTCAATATATGAATTTAGGGAAAAATCAGTCATCTGTAATTTTATAAGAGGAAATTCTACCCCTCCCTCCACAGGAGAAGAAAAATGTTAGTGTATTAAGAGTTATATATATAAATGTGTAATTATAAAATATATAGGGCAATAATTTTGACCCTTTCTGGTTAATAAGGACTTTTTGGGAAAAAAAGAAAACTATTCTACAAAGAAAATGATTCTCAAATGTAGTTTGTTGTTTTCCACCAGCCCGCTCACCACTGGTCTTGCGCGCTAAATAACTCGCTAAGACTCTGTATTTGATACAATCCTGTTGGCCAGTTACTATTATTGTTTATGGGCTAGCTCTGTCTTAATTATTAACCCATTTCTACTTATCTAAGTATTTCCACATGGTCATCTTATCCGAGCGCAACGGGCCGGCATCTTGCTTCCTCTAGGCTCTACATGCAGACTCCTCCTAACTCCTTTCTCTTTCCTCCTCCTAGTCTCCTAGCCCCACCTATCTTGCTTTCCCATTGGCCAAACAGTGCTTTATTTATTTACCAGTATGAGAAACATATTTACAGAATAACATCTCCCATCACTCAAATGACAGGGTAGTTACTCAGGAAAACACTGTATTAAAAGAGAGGGGGGAGGAAGGGAGAGAGGGAGGGAGGGAAGAAGAAAGAAGGGAGGGAGAAAGGAAGGAAGGAAGGAAGAAAGAAAACCTTAAGAAAACTTACTGCAACATAAAGAATTCATGTTTAAACTAAAGAGAAAACTTTATTAAAGAGTAAGAGAAAGCAAAATAATCTCAATGACATGTGAACTAACATGTCAGCTGTGGGTGAGGTAACGTTTTTCCCATTGCTGTGACTCTACCCACAAGAAATAAAAGAATCAAAGCAGGGTTTGTGTGGCCTCATGTAGGGCCCTGCATGGACCCTCAAGGCACCTTAAGCAAGCCTGAGCTGTTGGCTGGAACATTCTGCAACTGAAACATCTTTCCCCAGAGTTGTTATTGGTTCTTTTCCTGATTTGCTAACACACATCTGCTGGGGAGGAACTAACCCTGAGAACTTGCACTCTTGACCCTGCATTGTTTTCCACTGTGCTATGAGTAAGTATATAATCCCTCTCCTTCCCCTCAATAAATTGTATTCAGCATTCCTGCTGTGAGTGACCCGCTATCTTGTCTCTTATTTAAATCTCTAGGTCTTTGCCCACTTAGTGGAACAGATTGTAGTGTGGGCGCTACAGCCTCACAATTTAAGATGGCTCCAATCATCATAGTGGAGAAGACATAGCTGACCTCATGACAACTTGTGTGTCAGGGACAGTATGGTGTTGCCTAATGATGTCTGGATCAGGAAACAAATCTCAGGCTAGAACCAGGAATAGGCTATGATCTATAAGGACCATCCTCACTCCCCTAGCAGCTCTCTCCCTCCAGCTAAATCAATCCCAACTTCTAAAGTTTCCACCTCCTCTCAGTACAGCAATATCAGTAGGGAACAAACATTCAAATGTGTAAGTCAAAAGGGGGAGTTTCACATGCATTGAAACTTACAGAAGTAGAAAAAGTAATGATCTAAATACATAGAAAATGACCATGCTAAAAATTCAGAAGGAGACCACAACAATCAAGTAACTCATTTTAGTTACCATACACAGAATTAAGAATGGTTGAGAATGCACAGCAACTTATATTGTTTTGAGAAATGATACTGTATTGCCTAACAAACTGAAAAAGAACTTGAACTCTGACCAAATAAGTCTATCCTAGAGAAATGCTTGCACTGCCGTCTAGAAAAATATATAAAAGCTTACCAAATAAGGCTACCCTTATTCCATAGAGAAATGCTTCTTGAAAAAGATGTAAAAGAATGTTTATGCAGCATGGTTTATAATTTTTTAAATGCTGATATATAATAAAATGGGTAGCTAAGTTATGCTGTATTTACAATAAGTACATGAGTGAAATGAGCACAAAGCTACTCACAATGTGATTGGAATTCAGCAAGAATGTGTTGAGTGGAAAAGCAGGCAATTTAATATGCCAGAATGAGGGCCAGGGAAATAACATCTTTGATAATGTGCCACGTGCTCAAGCATGAGGACCTGAAGCACAGATGGCACATGCATGGAAGCCCAGTGCAAGGCAGGCAGAGACAGTTGGATCCCTAGAGCTGATTATAAGCCAGTCTAGCCAAATTATAAGCCAGTCTAGTCTGAGCTCCATGTTCAGAGACAGACCATGTGGTGGTCCGAGTAAGAATGGTTCCCATAGTTTCATAGACTTGGATGCTTGGTCACCAAAGAGTGGCACTATTAGGCAGTGTGGTCTTGTTGGAGGAAGTGTGACTCTGGGGGTGGGCCTTGGGGTTTCAGAAACTCAAGCCAGGCTCAGGGGCTCTCTCTCTCTCTCTCTTCCTGCTGCTATATACATACATATATTAGGTCTTTGATCATATTCACCCCCCATATTTATCCAAGTTTCCCAAGATCCAATCCCCTCCCGTATGTACCCAATTTTGTGTCCTTTTTAAAAAACCCATCATTATCAATATATACTGCCCAAATATTCTTGAATGTGAGTCCTTCCACTGGAGTGCCCTCGACTTACCAGGGGCTATATTCTTAGGAAAACTGGCTCTTTTCCCAGCCATAGTTTCCAAAAGCTATTGGTGGGACTTACACCCATCTCTCCTTTCCATGCTTGGATGTTGTTTATGGGTATTGAATGGGCCTTGTGTGTGCTGTCACAACTGCTGTAAGTTCATATTGCAGCTATCCAATTGTGTATGGAAGACAGTCCCCTTGTAGTTATCTGTTCCTCTGGATCTTACACTTTTTCCACTCCATCTTCCACAATGATCCCTGAGACCAAAGAAGGGGGTATATTATTTAAAAGTCCCATTTAGAGCTAGGCATTCCATAATCTTATTCTCTGCACAGTGACCAGGTGTGGGTCTCTGTGCTTATCACCATTTACTACAAGTAGACACTTCTCTGATGAGGGATGATTCATTACTCTATGAGTATAATGAGAAATCACAAATAGACATGAGTAGAAATAGAACAGACTCACAGAGCGGCACTAGGTCTTGGCTAAACAAGCCAAACATGTAAGTCCTGCCTTGCCTTTTATACCTTTCCTCATCAGACTTATCAGCCCACGAGCAGGCAAAGCCCCTGGCAGATCTCAGCATCCCGTTATCTGGCTGCTCCCAGCACAGAACGATCAGGTCCACCTAAACACCAGTCTCAGTGCCTGACTTACTCAGAATCCACCCCATCTGATCTTTAATGAGCTCCCTTTCCTCCACCCAGCCTCTTGGGGATGAAGCCTTTTCCTTCCTTGTGCCTTTTTATCTCGAAACAAACAAAGCTGTTTCCCTTGCAGGCCCTTTGAAGCTGTTTCCATTTCTCAAAACTGACTCAAGCCAATCTTTGCTCATTTCACCCTCTTTACCACCAATCTTTCTCTTTTTGTAGCTGAAGAATATACGTTAGTTTTGTTTCCATTTGACAATGAACAACCAGGCCGGTGGAAGCAAATTTGCCACAGTTAATCGATTGATTCTTGAAATCTCCCACATAAGGGATTTGGTATTTCCTACTAAGAACAATGCTAGGATTAGAGGTTGCATTCCTAAGAAGATTTATCCACCCTTAATGAGCTGAGCCTATTAAAGTGTGCTCCTTAGGATAGATATGTGTGTCTTGGAAAAGAATCTCTTGGACAAATGCATCTGTGTGGATATAATGGGTAACCTTAAACCCTGCCTTTGCAAGAACCTGCAGGTTTTCTCCTCTTGTTTTGGGGAGGAGTGTCCCTGCAAGGAACCATCTTGGGCACAGCAATCAATGATTCATAGCAATCCTCGGATAATAGTGTGCCATTTTACCACACAAATCTTCACGGGCAAAAGACATCATTTTCCAATTCCTACAACAGAACACAAACACACTCATGAGTAGACTTCTGTTTTGCTCTTAGATTAACTCCCCACCCTGCCACTTCCTCATCCTCACTGTGGACCTCCAGGCATAGGAGGTCCCCTTGTGCTTCTTCAAGCATTGATACCAAAAAAACTTTCTACATCCATGTGAGCTTCTAGTTTTTATAGAACTCAGCCTGCAACCAGAGCCAAATACCTCTACAGCGCTTGGAGAAGGAGAAGGAAGAGAAGGAGGAGGAGCCTTCCTTGCCCTCTTACTTTCAGTTTTCCAGAAGGAATAAGTTTCAGCTTCTTTCATATATTCTACCCATATTTCTGGGGCAGGGATATCTATAATGCTTGCTTTCTGTTATTCTGTTTCAGACCATTGCCTTTTCTCTGTGAAGACTGAAAATAGTATTTGCATGAATATACTTGTCAACCTACAGACCTAGAGTCACTTAGCAAAAGCATAACTATGCCCACACATAAGCTATAGAGCTCAGAAATGTAATATATGTGAGTGCCTTCTTCCTCTCATATTTTTTTCCTTGGAGTTAATGTGTCTTGCTTCTCCATTTTTTCTTAATATCTCAGATATTTATCATCAGTCTATTTCCACATACTCTCCCTATAAATCTTCGGATAGAGTCAAACAAATTAATTGTTCTGCCAAGCTCATTATCTTGAAATAGTTTCTTTTAGAGCCCTCTGGACAGGAATTGTTGAGAGGGATTGATCCCGTGGCCTACTTCCTCTTTGCAAGGACCCTCCCTTCCCATTAACTCAAGGACTTCCTGTATATCTTTCTTGCATGAGATCTTTTGCTTCCTATCATCTTATTCTGGTATCTCACACTTTTCAGTAGTTTCCTCTGGAAAACAAAATACACAGGAGGCAATTTTTTGTTTTCTAGAGGATTTGACTATTTGAAAAATAACATAGTCTATCTTTGTACTTGGGAAGTAGCAGATGTTTACTTCCTCCTCCTTTAAGCACATGTCCTTTGGTGAAATCTCATCTCCCTTTTAATCTCCTTAGGTCTCCTTAATTGAGAGCAACCCCTTAATAGAGACTTAACTTTATGTGTTAAACATATCCTCAGCATTGAAACACTTACAGCCATTATGCACAAGCATTAGTTAAGTTGAAGGACTGAGGCTGTTTTAGAGCTGTCTACATGCCCATTTCATGATTAAGTTTGATGTTTTATTTCATTGACATTTCTCAAAATAATATACTACATTATACATATATATTATACATATATACTACATACATACATACATACATACATACATACATACATACATACATATATGATGAGCCTTAAACTCCCTCCTGACATTTAGAGGTTGTAGCAAGTAGGTTAAAAAAAAAGCCAAGTATTGCATATTGTTTCTCTTTAGATACTTAATGCCTAGGACATCTGATAATAATTTTAAAGGAAAATAATGAATAAATTATTCAAAATGGAGTGGATGGAACAAATGGAAGGGCCATGAACTAGTGTAACATCTAGGAGCTATAAGCAGCAGGAAGCATCTTCTAGGTCTGAACAGGAAGGTAATGGAGCAGAAAGTCAGAGGGCAAGATTTAGATTGAGAATGAGAACAAGTATGAAAAGAGAGAAAGATGTTAGTGAAAACTGTCCAGCATGAACTATATGATCAATTACCCTTGGTAATCCAATGTCACTCTAACCCAGGGCCTGGAGGAAAATGGTCAGTACATGTAACACCCTATCCAAGCTCCAAAGGGTCACTCTCTTCTAAATCCAACTGGAACCACAGTTTGTTCATTGTGACTCTAAGTCCTTCAACTGATTGGAGGAGGACTGCTCATAGAATGAAGAGTACTTTTTCTTTACTAGAAGTGTACTGATTCAAATGTTAACCATATTTTTAAAATATGGGTAACATAACTTCCCAGAAACACCGAGGCTGTGTTCAGCTTAGATCGCTGTTGTCCTCCTAGAATGGATAATTGTCAGAGAGTGGTGAGAGAACTCCAGAGCAGCAAGCTGAATAAATAACCAGCTGAGTTTTAGCATGTCCTCCTTTTCTTTTATACACTAGAAGTTGCATACTGCACATAATAACATTTTATAATGTGCTTTATTCATGTTTTATGTCTTAGTGATAGTAGATGGCTCTGTCATTCTTTTTCTTTTGTGTGGTTGCAATGGTTATTTAACAATGGTTTATTTAATCAGTGCATTACTTATAAACACTAAGCTTGTCTCGGGTGGCTGATGATAACAAAGGATGCTGCAATGATCATGATTCAACAGGGAGAATTCACATCCATACCCAGATGATGAGTTCCTAGAAGTGCAGTTGCTGAGGAACTGAGGGTGTATATACTGTCAAATCATGTTCTTCTGGCTCCTGTGCATACATTCCATGGATGGATGGATAGATAGATAGATAGATAGATAGATAGATAGATAGATAGATAGATAGAGAAAGAAAATTGGAAACAGACTATACCAAAGTTTATAGGCTACAACAAAGGCAATTCTAAGAGAACACTTTATACCAATAGATTTTTGCCTATATTGAGAAGCTAATTTTACAAATCAATGAACCATTAAATGAAAAGCTAAACAGGAAGAAGAAAATAAAGATCAGAATCGAAGTGATTGGAATAGATACTGGAAGAAGCAATAGAAAAGATCAACAAATCTAAGAGATGATTTTTGAAAATATAAACAAAGTGACAAACTCTAGCTGGAGCACCTAAAACAGCTCAACTAAAATTAGAAATGAAAGGGGAATGTTACAACAGATACTACAGATGTACTAAGCATCATAAGAGGAAACTCTGCAGATAACAAAATTTGGGCAACCTACAAGAAATGGAGAAAGTCGTAAGAACACCCACCAGGACTGAATCCCAAAGAAAAAGAAAAATCCAAATGGACTAGTGATGAACAGGGAGCTTGAATCAGTCACAGAATCTCTCCCAACATAGGAAACCCGAGGACTACACAACTGTCCTGTTGATGTCTACCAAAAATGTTGAAAGAACCAATAGCTGTTCTTCTCAGGCTCTTTCAAAAAAGCAAAAGGGGATGTTCAGAAGCTTAATTTCCTTGACACCAAACCCAAAGGATACTACAAGAAAAGAATGCCACAGACCAAAATTCATGATAAAAATAAACAAAAAGTTCTTACTTGAAAAGCCCAAGCAATCTGAATTCAACAACACATTAAAATAACCATATACTATGTTCGAGTGAGACTAGTGTCTGGGACATAGGAGTATTTGTGCTCAAATTAATAATTGTAATATGCCACATTAATAGATCAGAAGATAAGAATATGATTATTGCAAATGATGTAGGAAAGGCATTCAACAAAACTCAACACTACTAGCAAACAGGCACACCTGACCCCACCTCTTGGGGACCTGACAGAGTGCCCACCCCGCACACATGCCAGGCAGTACCCTAGCTTTGGATGCAGGTCCAATGATCCCTTTAAGAGAAGTGACCCTCAGATTTTTTTTTCATGTCTTTTTGCTGTGGGATCATCATAGCTCATAGCAAGACTTCCCTGGACCTCCTATATCTATAATCCCTTTGCTCTGTGCCCCATCCAACCCATAGCTCATTAGTCCCTGCCAGGTCTGTCTCTTTCAGGCATGTTCTTTGTCCTATAGTTCATGCAAATGCTCACATTATACTCACAACTACCAGGTCTTGAGCTTTTCTAGTTCAACCCATTCTTGGCTCCGTGAGCTTGGTTAAGACTGCTAGTGCTCTCCCAATATCCATCTTAACTTTCTTCGAAAAATTTAAACTTACCTTTTTTATTTTATTTTGTGTATTGGGGGGAGTATGCCATGGTACACATGCGGAGGTCAAAGGATGACTGACTGGTGAGAGTCAGTTTCCTCCTCCCACAGAGGAGAGACTGAACTTGGGTGGTCTAGTTTGGTGGCAAGCACCTTTACCAGCTGAGCCAGGTCACTGTCACACAGTTTTCCTTTCGATTTTCACAAAAACAAAAACAAAATCTCTGAGTCTCACCCACCAACAAACTAAAATACCACAATGCCTTAGTGAGGGGTTTTCTATTGCTGTGACAAAACATCACAGGCAAAAAGCAATTTGGGAAGAAAACAATTTAGTTGGCTTACCCTCTATATTGCTGTTCATCGCTGAAGGAAGTCAGCACAGGAGTTCACACAGGGCAGGATCCTGGAGGCAGGAGCTGATACAGAGGCCATGGAGGAGTGCTGCTGACTGGCTTGCTTCTACTGGCTTGTTCGGCGTACTTTCTTTTCTCCTTCTCCTTCTTTTTCATCTGCTTTTCTTTTCAAGACATAATGAGGTTTAATAAGGATCAGGAGAAACAAATAGGCCTAACAAATGTTTATTCAGGGAGAAATAACTTACAACATAGACAGATGAACAGCAGCAGGTTCCTGGTCCCAAGGATGCCTCCAGATGCTCTCCTGTCCCCGTGCTGCAAGCCAGAGAGCTCCCGGAGCCCCCTCCTCAGACTTAGTTTCCCCCAGGTAACATCTGCCACTGTCCCCACCCCCAATGGGTGTGGTCCGTGCCACAGGTGCAGACAAAGTGAATATCTCATTACCCTTTAGTCTAAAGAAAAGATTTAGGCTTGATACAAAACTATATACAAAACAGTGAATAACAAGTGTTCTCCAAGAAAAGGAAAATCAAGAACATACAAACTTAAGACCTACATATCTAGCCCTAAGGTGAAGGCATTACAATAGAGTTGCCCTAAGTTGGAAAGCTTTAGTCTAGCACCTAATATTATATCTAACTGGGTGTGATAGTTTAATCTTCAACCTCATCAAAGACCTTAGAAGGAAAATAACAATACTAGGGTAGGCAGGAAGCGCTGTGCAGATGGGCAGCTTCCAAATGGTACAGCAAGGACAGAAACAGCAGGCTACCTGGACAGTCAGTTACCCAAGGTCTCACAGCAATGTTGGTACAGTCAATTTTGGCTAAGGCCTAGAGTACCTGACAGACCACAACAAAAGCAGGGAGGTAGAAAGGCTGTTGTCTTACCCTGACTTGGCAATGTTCAACAGTCTTCTATGTTTGTCTCCTACAAGCACATAGGACCACACGTCCAAATCAGTGGTTGAGGTGGGGGCAGTTCTTTGCCCAAGAGGCCATTAGCGGAAGCGAGGATAGACTTCAGAAGGAGCAACAACAGTGTCCAACGTATTTTGGGGAAAATGCATGGTGCTGTCAGGAGCAATAGTGTCTCATGTCAATGGAGTACTAATATTAAAACATTTAAATGCCATGTTCTGCAGGTCTATAAAGTGCTTGAAGATTAAGCATCTATGTCTGACTAATCTCATAGGTATTGGAAACATGGGTGAAGATGATCTGTAATACCCAGAAACCTAGCTATAAAACTGATTGAAACTTTCCTGAGTAAAGCAGGGACAAAACCTAAACAATATAACTATGTACGTATATATACATGTAAATCCCCAGAACAGAGGTAGAGTAGAAATGTCTAGACCAGAGGTAGAACTATAAAGTGCAACATGATAAAAATATCCTAAATTGTATCAATATACAAAATGTCTTGAACATAAAGTAAAAGTATCAGGTTACTGGGGAAAAGGATTTCTATTTTTGTTTCCACAGAAAATGAAAAGCTGTGGATTCCTTCCAGACTAACATGGTTTGATCAAGCAAGACCCCTAATGGACGTGATCTGTGCCACAAGTGAGGACAAAGTGAATATCTCACTACAAAGACAGGCTTTCTCTGTAGCTTTAGAACCTGTCCTGGAACTTGCTCTGTAGACTAGGCTGGCCTTGAACTCAAAGAGAAATCCACTTGCCTCTGCCTCCCAAGTGTTGGTATAAAGGCATGTGCCACCATAAGCCCGAGGATGGCATCACAGAAAAAATGTGCTGGGCCTTCCCCCATTGATCACTAATTGAGAAAATGCCTTTCAGCTGGAGCTCATGGAGGCATTTTCTCAACTGAGGCTCCTTCTTTTCTGAAGACTCTGGTTTGTGTCAAGTTGACACAAAACCACCCAGTACACATGAATTATAAACTGGTTTATTTTTCTATTGCTGTAACAAAACACTCAAGGCCATAAAGTAAAGAAATGTAGTTACATTACTATTTAAAGGCTTAAAGTTGAAAATCCAGAAGCCTTGCCTATTAAACTTCTCATAATATCTAGTACCATCACAAGATGATCTATGACATCACAGGAGGTGATCTAACTCTATCACTAGGAAGCAATGACATCACATGGGGCAATCCAGCTCTATCACAAGATGGCTTATGACATCACAGGGGCTGATACAGCTCCATTACAGCATGGCTTATGACATCACATGGGGTAATCTATCTCCATTACAAGGAAATATGACATTTCAAAGGGGCAATCAAATGGCAGGAGAGAACATAGAAGAGATTTGGGGGCTGTTTGTGCTTTTTATTATAACCGACTCTTGTGAGAACTACCTTTTGAATATACATTAAATCCTTTTGGGGGAGGCACCCTGTGGTTGTATCCTGTAATAGGACCTACCTAATAGGTTCAGCCACTTCCCCACTTCCCCATATTACCTCAGTGGGTACCAAATTTCCATAACAATTAAAACTCCTGATGGACTAATGAAAACACATCTGTACAGAGCAGATGTGGTTAGGGCTGAACCAAGGCTCTCACTCCACCCCTTTTTTTCCTACTACATATGAAAGAAGCCAGCTGTAGAGATCTTGGGAAATATATGTTGAGCATGTTGGAACTGCCCCATCTCTCTGCTCTACACTATCGAAAGAAAATAAAAATGGATGCCTATGGAGATTATCATATTAGAAAAATTAAGTCAGACTCAGGAAGACAGCTATCACACATTTGCTATGATTTATGAATACTAGATTTTACATTAAACATAAAATCATGCATGTGTATATTACTTAAAAGTAAAGAGGGGAATGCTGTTGGCTAGCAGGAGTGGGGAGATTAAAAAGGGATAGGATGAACATATTAAAGAGAACATGGTCAAAGTATATTATATACTTACATGAAAAACTTTTTATGTGAACAGCATATGCACAATGCATATACTCCAATTAATTTGAATTTTGTGTAAGCCGTAGTATCTTGGTTTAGGCTTGAAGGGGATCTGGACATGCCACTTTGACAAAGCTTTTGGATTTCTGGTTTTTTATTCCCTTGTGTTATTGGAGATAGAGGATCTTGCAGATGATAAGTAAGTGATTATTTTGACCTGAAGCCAATAGTAAATCAATCAACAGATTCAGGCAGAGGTCCATGCTCTCCCTTTCCCTGCTTAAAGGCAAGGCATAGATGTGTAAAGTTCTTTTTGTGAGGTGCCTGAAACACCAGATACACAGAGTTGGCACAAACAAACCTTATAAAAATAGCCTCGTCCTCCAGTCGCTCCCACCATTTACTTCCTGGTCTTTTCTTCAAGACCTGACCTTGTGAGATGCTATAACAATGCCTGGGCCTAACCAGTTCTTTGAGGTTTGCTTCTTTTCTAACAGCATCTTTCTCTCTAAATATTAATCTAAAAATTGCATGATGTTTCTCCTGTTGGTCTCCCTTCTGTTAGTTTAACCCACAGCCCTCCATGTACTGAACCTGAGGACATAGTGGAAAAGCTTTCTCTCCCCAACAGATGAAACCTTAAATAATACAATGGACATAAGACACACTGATGCCCTAGACCACTGTCACACAACTCACTCAGGGTGACTTCACTGTAACCATGGTGTCCTGGTGTGGCCTCCACAATTTGCTCTCTTCCTGTTACCAGTCTCCTCTGACTCAAATCCAATCTAAAAACATTTATTATTGGTGTCCCTTGACGTTTGGAGACTATGGACCAAGACTACACAGTGCCTGGGTGTGTTCTCACGATCTTTATCCCCTTAGAAAAAGTATGCCTATTGTCTTAGTTAGGGTTTCTATTGCTGTAAAGAAAGAGATACCATGACCACTGCAACTCTTATAAAGGAAAACAATTAATTGGGTGGCTTACAGTTTCAGAGGTTTAGTTCATTAGTCCATTATTATCATGGTGGGACATAGCGGCATGCAGGCAGACATGGTGCTGGAAAAGAAGGTGAACATGGAGGAACTATACATTGAACCGTGTGCATCAGGAAGTGAACTGTCTCATTGGGTATAGCTTGAGGACAAGAGACCTCAAAGCTCATCCCCACAGTAACAGAAATCCTCCACAAAGGCTGTATCTCCCAATAGTGCCACTCCCTTTAGGGATCATTTTCTTTCAAATCACCATTCCTATTCTCCATGATCTGCCATTAGAGTCAGTGAATTTACCACAGATCCAAGTTCTGCTGCCCCATGTCATGCTGTGTCTCCATCACAAGGTGGTAATCATAATTGTACTTATTCCTGTACATTGTTATAAAAATAAGTTTAAGTGGAATATTTATATTATTCTAATATTTTATCTTAATTATCATATTTTTGGTTGTGAGCCTAGCCTTTAACAGCTGAACCATCTCTCCAGCCCATACCTTAATTATCACAACATCACAATTTTAGGACAAAATACAACCATGTGAACCAAGCCTTGGCACTCTGTGGATCTTGGGGTACCTCACAGACCTATTAGGGAATGATGCTCTACCCATACAAGGCCACCAGCACTTAAGATACCGTAAGAGCTACTTTTGTTGTTGTTGTTGTTATGATAAAATACTCAACTTCAGAGAAAAGTTGGAGGACACAATCATCATGGAGGGAAAGTCCTGCAGTGGGATCTTGAGGCCATTAGTTTCATTGCATCCACAGTTAAAAGCAGAGAGTGATGAATGTTTATGCTCAGCTTTCTTCCTCCTTCCTATACAGTCTTGGATTCCATCCCAGAGACTGGTGGTGTCACTCGAAGTGACTGGGTCTTCTAACATCAACTGGCTTAACCCAAATAATTCCTAAGGCATTCCCAGAGACTCATCTTTCAGATCTCAAATTGACAACTGGAATGAACCATTGCAAACACCTTTGTGTCTATTACACCAAGACTATATTTCTAGAACACCCCAGGCTTAGGACTCAGCCAGTAAAGCAAAGGCTGGACCTCTGCCTACATCCATCCTCCTTGATAGGTGCTTGATAAGCTGCAAGAACTCAGAGTGGCTGAGTCGTCCTGTGGTTGAATGCACTCTACCAAGTCTCCCAGTTAGTTTGTAGTGTGTCTCGGCCCCTGCACACATAAGAAAACAGGATTTGTAGACCATAAAGCCTCTGCTAATGTGAATGAAGGTTCCTTGTAGTTGAGTGGCCCAGCATTTGCCACTGGTGTACAGAATAGTCATCACCAGCTTGGAATAAGCACTTCACAGATGTGGAGGCTGATTTTGGGGGACCTCAATTCTCTCTTATCGATGTGATTCTCACTGTTTGCTCAGTCTTTTATTACTCAGTGTCTTTTTAAAAGTTAATTTTGAGTCCTCTGTTTTTCATAGGGGAAAGGATCCTCATAATATGCCATCTGTGAAAAATTTGCCTGTCTTCTTGACTATCTGCATCCATGCACTATGATTAAGACTCTTAACCAAACTTTAGTCAAATCCTTGACCCTTCTCCCTGGCACAGGTGTGTACTTCTTTGCAAAACTCGGTTTTACCAAAGTATCTTGCCAAGTTATTGTGTCAAAACAGCTGACTCCTAGAAGCTGGTCTGCCTGGGTATCTGATCACGTGCCTCTGCCTCCATGCCAGATGATCACCCAGGTTTGTCTTCAGCAAGAACACTGTGAGGTCAGTCTAGCAGAACGCCATGATATTCCCTAGTAGTTTTCCATCCACTGACCCCGCTCTTCATCTTAGCCATGGAGTCCCACTACTCCATGCTGTATTAGAAGTTGCGTCTGCTCTCTTCTAATACAGCACAAACCCATTGGCCAACTCTTTATTACAGTATTGATGGTTCTGAGCTGTTATCTTTACTTTTCAGCAAATGTCAACACTTGTGTACTTCTTTCGCAGTCAATCAAAATGAAATTGAAATATACTCCCCAAGAAATGCTCTTAAGGGGACAAAGTCAAGCAGAGGCTGTCTCTTGAAATAGGTGGCTAAGTACTTTGCTCTCTACAATCAAGCTTAAAGTAAATTCCTTCAGAAGCTGGCTTTCTAAAATGTGGCCTCTTGGGGGCTCTTTTGTCCTCTCTTTTTCCATCCCCTGCTCTCCTTGGGATGAGATGAATTTCTCTTCTCTACAATCCTTTGGATGTTACCAGCCTGGCTGTCAAGTTAAGTGCATGGTTGGTGAACAGCAGGGATTTCTCTACTCTGCCCACAATATCTTTGCTGAGTGAGTTGTGTTGGAAGCAAAGGAGCTTCTGGGATACACAATTTCTTCATCAAAATAAGTACACATTAAAATATAAGTTGATTAAAGACTAATTTACATTCCTAATTGTTGCATTTGAGAATTAGCTGCCAGCATAGGATCTCATCAACATCAGACATGGTCACTTCTATAAATTGCTCTCATATGGTAGCTTATAAAGACATTGTTAGCAAGTTTTCTTGATTTTAATCAGCTAAGTATATTTTGCCTGCTGAAAATCTGTCACAATTCTGTGCCCTGCACAGAAAATTTGAATAATGTCTTTCAATCAGCAGTGACAATTTACAAAAAAAAAAAAAAAAAAAAATGTGAAGGCACTTCCATATTGGACTTGGCCTGGTCCTAGGTTCTCTTGCAATCAGGCTGGCTGTGGCTTGTCTGCTTGCTATAATAGTACTCCTATGCTGTATGTTCCCTGCATGGAGGTTAGCTCTTGTCTGCTTCCAGTTAGAGCCTCCTTAAGGCCAGACCTGATTGCTCACTTTTCTTTGTCCAGAAAAAAAAAAAATGTACACAATTCAGAATCTGGCCTTGCGTAGGCTTTGGCTTCAACTTCTGGAGGAATGCATCAAGATAGCTCAGAAAGGTTCTGAAAAAGGACTGAAACAGTGCTGCCCTCTGCTGACGGAACACTTCCAGTGCTCCTAGAAGTTCCTCATCTAACTAAATGCCTGCCTCCTACTTAGTGGAATTTGACATCAGCTCTGCTCCCAGTAAGTATCACTAGAGATTTAGTCTTCACTTAGGAAAACCGAACCAGACAAAGTAAAATGAAGCAAGAAGTCCACAAAAGTATCAAGTTTGGTTTTCACTAGCCAACTATCCCCATGCACAGGACCTAGTCTGAAAAGTGGATGATGAAAAAAAGGAAAACAAAAACAAAACTTGGAAGTCAGCAAGACACTTCAGGAGATAAGGACAGGTGACAAAAAGCATGGCAACCTCAGCTCAGCCTCATGACCCCACACAGTGAAACATCCACAACTTGTACTCTTGCTTCTACAGACAATGTGACACCACACACACACACACACACAGAGAGAGAGAGAGAGAGAGAGAGAGAGAGAGAGAGAGAGAGAGAGAGAGAGACAGAGAGAGAGATAAACTACATGTAAGAAAAGAAAACCTTGTTTTTTTTATTTTCAAAGAAATATGATTATTGGTGAAAATTTAGCAATTTCTTGGGAGTATAAAATACATAAACTAACATTTAACCTCATCTAAAGGAGCATAAGTTACATCTTTTTATATTCTCTCCTAGTTCTTACTAATAGCATGACTATACAGGCAAGCTACTATTATTCTTTCCCAAAATTAGAGTGAAAGGAGTCTATTCCTTACGCTTCTCAGTTATTGTTGATATTTTCCTGTCATTAACTGCATTTCAGATATGTAATTTTATGAATAAATTATATGAACTACTAAAAATGTATCACTGATTTTTAGCAGAGCTCTATCTTTGCCTAGACAGTGTGTTCACTCACTCTGTTCATCCTTATTCCTTTGAGGTACACAGAATGTTTTCATTTCCAAGAACCCCTTGCATCTCAGTTGAAGCAATGTGTCTGTGTGCCAGCCAATGAAATACGAGTGACAATGACCTGCTCGAGCCTTCAGATGACTCCTGTGATGGGAGATGTGATTCTGTATATATGTTTCTCATACTGGTTAATAAAGCACTGTGGCCAATGAGATAGCAAGATAGGCGGGGCTAGGAGACCAGGAGGAGGAGAGAGGAAGTAGTTGGAGTCGAGATGTAGCCCAGGGAAGGAGCAGGACTCCAGCCGCGGCTCCCCATAAGACGACCACGTGGAAATACTTAGATAAGTAGAAATGGGTTAATAATTAAGACAGAGCTAGCCCATAAACAGTAATGGTAACTGGCCGACAGGATTATATCAAATATAGAGTCTCCTGAGTGTTATTTGGGGCACACGTGGTTGCGGAACCATGGCGGCAGGACCTGAAGGCCGGCTGGGAACAACATGCTGTAACATAATGGTGTCAGAAGCGGGACTGAGAACTTTCGCTTAAAACTTAACAAAAGTTTAAAAAATAGTTTTTAGCAACAAAGGAACAGAGACTAGCAAGATTTCTTAGTAGCAGCATTTTCTCCATTGGATTTGTTTTGTTGTAGACAGAGATTTGCATGGCTCCTTTAAGGGAGGTTTCCAAAATTAGCATAAGCGGCAAGAAAACCGCCTTGCTTTTAAAGAGTTCTGCTACCAATTCATTGCTGTGTAGGAGAGCTACAATGAAGGTTTACACTGTGTTTTAAAAAATACGCTGGCTTGGGAGAGAAAAAGAAACCGGATACAATGGTTTAAAAAGAAAAAAGGAATTAAATGGATGGCTGTGTTGGTGCACACCATTAAGCCCAGCACTAGGGAGACAGATGCAAGCAGATCTCTGTGATTTCAAAGCAAACCTGGTATGCACTGAATTCCAGGACAGATAAAAGTTACACAGAGAAACCCTGTCTCAAAATATGTAAAAATAGAAGTAGAATAAATAGAGTAATAAAAAAGCCACGTAAAGATGGAAAACACAGAGAGATTTTGGATATTATACGCGCTTCTGTTGTCCTTAAATTATTTAATTGCTGAGAAAATAACAACTACTGATAAAAGAAATGCTGCTGGATTAATTCAATTTATATATTTTAAGAATGCTTTGACTCCAAAATTTAAACCTAAGGACAAGCTACTGGGGAAAAGGATTTCTATTTTTGTTTCCACAGAAAATGAAAAGCTATGGATTTCTTCCAGATTTATGTGGTTTGATCAAGCCAGACCCCCTGAAACAGTGCCCCAGATGATCCAACATTCAAAGCAGTTGAGACAAAGCCTTGCAGACTACTGCCAAGATTTCTGCGTCTTCTTTGAACCCCCATGACAGCGCCCTCTACCAGCAGGAAGTAGATTGGAAAGAACGACACCCAAATTCCCAAATATTGTTTATAAATGTTTGTTTTCATTTAAATGGACTTGATTATAAATGGTTATAATCACAAACAATCTTTTTAAAGGTAAAAAGGGAATTATGGTATAGATATGAATACTTTGCTTTGAAATGGATTTTCATTTATTGATACAATTTAAGGTCAATTTTGTGATATGTATATTTCTCCTATTGTTTAGGTATTATGTTTATATAGCTCATTGGAAAATGTAATGTATAACTTAGTACAGATTAGAGAGTAGCCTATGATAATGAAAACTTTAGAGTTAAGTTAATTAGGATTTCTAGATATGTATTTGAGATGAATAAGCATTCTTCAAACCTTTCAAAGACCTATAGAATATGGCATTTAAA
Organism: Cricetiscus sungorus; assembly: GCA_030556225.1. Classification (NCBI taxonomy): domain Eukaryota; kingdom Metazoa; phylum Chordata; class Mammalia; order Rodentia; family Cricetidae; genus Cricetiscus; species Cricetiscus sungorus. The sequence continues at coordinate 10,148,812 of JANBXA010000398.1, read as the reverse complement.
ATGGTTTAGGATTTTTCTTGACAGTGAGGCACAACTGCTCCTGGTAACACCACCTACAGAAGAAAGGAAGATGGACATCGAAGAAACACATTTTGGAGTTTGCTTCTAATATGGCAAGACTAGCCATTTGGGCAAGGTACTTCTCTTGTCTAGACTGTTTGACTTTATGTTGTAGAAACTGGACATGCAGGACCCACAAAAATATGACTGCTGATGCAAGATGGACTTTGCTACAGGATTCCTGCTTCATGGAAGAGGCTGCCAGACAGCCAGACAGTCTACAGGACACAGAGAAAAGTTTTCTACTTTATTGAGGAGTCTGGACACACACTATGGCCTATGGGCTGAAGATGGAACATTACAGAAGAACTTCGGGTGACTGACCAGGCAATGAGTTGTCTCTGTCATTTCTAGAGTTTATATATTATCCTTCTGTGGTCTTTGAAGGAGTTGAAGACAGATAGTTATGATTATAGTTTTCCTTAGTTAGGATTAAAGATAAGTTACATATAGGACTTTAGACTCACAAAGATAGGATAGATGATATTTTCTTTAAGTCTTACAAAATATTAATGGACTAAATATTGTTTACTGTGATTCTTATTTGATAACTGTTGTATGTTATATTTTGCTATGTTAAGGTTAAACCCCTTCTTTTACTTTAGACAGAAAAGAGGAGATGATGGGAGATGTGATTCTGTATATATGTTTCTCATACTGGTTAATAAAGCACTGTGGCCAATGAGATAGCAAGATAGGCTGGGCTAGGAGACCAGGAGGAGGAGGAGAGAGGAAGTAGTTGGAGTCAAGATGTAGCCCGGGGAAGAAGCAGGACGCTTGCTGCGCGGCTCCCTGATAAGACGACCACGTGGAAATACTTAGATAAGTAGAAATGGGTTAATAATTAAGACAGAGCTAGCCCATAAACAGTAATGGTAATTGGCCAACAGGATTGTATCAAATACAGAGTCTCTGAGTGTTATTTGGGGCTGGCGCGGCTATGGGCCCGGGCTGGCGGGCTGGCGGGCTGCCGGAAAACAACATGCTACACTCCTGCCAGCCTCTGAGCCTCTCACCTACTGCTTCCGACTCTGAGGGCCACCTGTTCTAGATGATATGACTACAGATTTAGAAACAACTAGCTCCTTCAGCCCCTACCTGCCAGAGTAATGTCAGACTTCAACCTGGGGAGGAGATATGTCTGTGTGCTGCTGACCTGGTCCAGTAACGTGAACGTACTTCACACAAGTCTTGCAAGTTGTTCCCAACCTTCCGTTGTCACAAATGAATAGTACTGCATTGTCTATTTCCAATTACATTGCTATGAGAAATAAGAAGTAATTGGTTACTTTTTCCGATTTTGAGTGAAAATTAATATTTTCTTTCCATTTTCACAAACTTTTATCATTTTCTAAAGAAATACATTCTTAAACAAAAACAAAACAGTTATAGAAGCAGATAGAAACAAGAAATATATCTCCTAAGTGATCTCTGAAGCTTCAGGCAGTGGGCCCCTCTGAATGCAGTGTTCTCTATGAATATGATTTCTAGAACTGTGACCAGGCCCTGGGGGCTGACTGCTTCTGCACAGCCCACATGTGACCGTAGCCTCTCTGGCACCCAAGGTCTCCCTGTGTTACATGGAACCTACTTGTTAGTATATTTAGTATACACCTATAGTATATTGTACTGTAAGCCAGACTGGACCTTTGCCAATCATAAAATTTGCTTTTGTTTGGTTTAGTTTGTTTTAGAGACAGGTTCTCACTATATAGCCTGAGTTGGTCTCAAACTAATAGTTCTCCCTCTTCAGCCAACTGAGAATCTAGGACCAGAGTAATATTTTTTGTAACAGGGTCTCTTCTCTAACATCTCAGGTTGGCCTCGAACTCGTTACATAGTGGAAGATGACCTTGAACATCAGATTCTCCTGCCTCAGACTCCTGAATGTTGAATGCTGAGATTGCAAGTATGTGGCATCCATATGATCATATGTTTTTTTTTGCCATGTTGGGAATCCAATAGAGGGCTTTGTGCATGCTAAAACCAAGCTACATCTCCAGACCTGGATTATAATTTGAAAATTACTTTTATATGAGTCAAAATTCAGTAGATATAAAGGGTAGAACTGAAACTGCCTCCTGACCTTTAACCATTCACAATCCTCTCAAAAGAAAACTAACTTCCTTCACTCACTTAGCGACATTTTATTCTTTCATATGTTATGTTTCTTTTTTTTAAAAAACAGCAGCATGCTTGTGTCACGGCAAGGTTGTATTCATTTCATATAGAATTTAGTGTCATATCTCCAGGTGGCATTCAGAATCTGTCAGTATGGCTGGCATCAAGCCTTTTAAAAGAACTACAACACTTCAGTAATTAGGACAGAATGAATCCAAGAACACACTCAAAGTTCAAAACATGTAACTAAACTGTGTATCAGATTCTTAAAAATCAATTTAAGAATGTATCAATTAAATGTATCAGATTCTTAAAAATCTCCCAAATGGACTTGGCTTCATGGGTATGAGCATTAATTGAGAGGGGGTGGTGCTGTTGCTACTTTGTCATACTGATGAGTACTTTCATATACTATAACCTGTGGACACATCAGAAATCTTAAGACCATTTCTAGACAGTGCATAACAGGGAGATGTTCAAAAGGATTGTAAATCATCTCAAAATAGTGAATATATAGCTAGCAATATCTTTGGCCTTGTGATGGAATGCTCTTGATTATCTTCACTTTAAAACATCAAACGTAAATCTAATGCTTAGGCGATATCTGAATATGAAGTGGGCTAATTAAAGTTGGTGCCAGGTTATGTTTTAAAAGGAGCTTCAAATGAACCACCACAATGCCATAGAAACGGCAGACATGAAAATGCTGAGGAATAGAAGGGAGACAATGGCCCACCTCTGCCATCTCCCTCCATCATGCACTAACTGGAGCTCGAGTGCCAGAAATAGGACAGCCACAGGCAAAGCAAGCATTGCAGTAACCCTGCGTAAGGTATGGGACACATGTGAAGATCACTGGCTCAGTGAAGTCACACAGTCCGTGGGATGATCACCTTCCGCCTCTGTATTTTGTTTTAACTTAGTCCACATACACTGTCAGAGAAAATTTGTAGATAAATCGAGTGAAGTGTCTACACCCTCTGCACAGGCTCAACTGAAGACAGGAGCCATGTGGACCAGAAGGGAAATGAAACCCCAGTGCCTTTTCCCAGATAAACCTACAGTCCAGCTTGTCCCTACCAGTGGGCCTAACCCTGATGCTAGCGCCTCAGCTCACTCTGTCTTCTGTCAGGCCCCTGGAAGCTGAGATCTGCAGACCTGAAAGAGATGGGTGCTCTCAAACTGAGAAAATTATTCATAAGATTAAAATAAATTATTTGAGGCATTTTCATGTAACTCATCAAATTCCAAGAAGCTACTGAGAGGAAAACTAAATAACTGAAGTTATTTGCAGCATCAGTTAAAAAGCCCTGCATCAGTAAAAACAGTGGCTTTGGAGAGGCTGGAGTATGCACACTACACTCAAAATGGAGTGACAGTTTTACTATGTGTCAGACGCCCGCCTCCCTACATGTTGACATGAAAAGGAGTTCATAAACAATTTCAGAACTGGTTCTCTTACTCAAATTTTAAAAGATAGAGGGTGTCTGGTGAGGTAGAACAGTGTCTGGGGACCTATGTTCACTCTCTAGAACCCACATTCAAAATCAACAACAAATAAAATAGCTCTTTTTTTTTTAAAACAAATTAAAAGAAGATTACTCATTGTAAAATTAAAAACACAACTATCTCCTGTAGAGTAATGCTACAGCAAAGAGTTGAGAACTGAACTACATGAAAATAACATGTCACTTGAGGTTAATAAACAACTAGAGCCTGGGGGACTTGGAATTCATAGAGCAATATTTACACTGCACAGACCTTTTCTAACACTGGCAACATCACACCCTTTCCATTGCAAGAGGGAAAATGGGAAAAATGCTTCAATGTCCCATGCCCTTCTACTGATGATCACAGGATGCCAGCCACTCCTTACCGGGGACCTCAGTCATCTGTGGCTGTGGTTGTTCATTCCTTACGTTGCAGACAGTTCATTTGAATGTTGCCACTAAAATGTGTCAGGAAGACAAGAGGGCTCGCCCCACGGCTAGTTATTTTTAGCTGACTCTCTATAAAGGATGTTGAAATAGACTCCATCGCTAAGAATTAAGTTCACATCCACGTGGAAATGGAGTGAAGAACAGCTGAGGAAGCTGGATTCTGATGGTGACATAGGATGGCAGTGGCAGAATCAGAAGAGAAGACTTCAGCAGCCAGATGCCACAGCAGGGCAAACAAGCAGCAGTACCCTTCTCTCAGACCTTTTTATAGCTGAGCCACCCTCAGGAAGGTGACCTCCTGAGAGAGGTTTGGTCTCCTTTAGTCAAGCCTTCCTAGAAATGTCCTCGGAGACCTGCAAAGAGGCATGTCTCTAGTTGGATCCAGATCTAAGGGAATTAACAAACAATATTAGCCACCACAGGAACCCTTGCAGCAAGTGGTGTTCACACACTGGTGATTGTGAGGCATAACAATAATTGTTATGCTTCAAAATCACCATTTCATCCTGATGTTTACTAAATGGAGTATCATTTGGGACATCTGCAGCGATTTCTACATAGTCCTTGGTGAGGAATGAATACCTTAGGTCTCCCTGGAGCAGCTGTGTGCTGCTAGTCCTTGCCCAGAGAGCACAGGATCAATGATGGTGTCCCTAGGCTGGGAAGATTGCTGCAGGCTTTCCTCTCCAGCCATCCAGAAGCCTAGTGCTCTCGGTAGGCTAGAACTGGCAATCTCCACCATCATCTTGGCCCAGGCACCAACCCCCTGTGGGTGAACCTGGTGCCCAGCAGTTTCTCTGCCAGTAAAGACCCAGGGCTGTACCTAGCTAGAGCTGAGAACCTCAAGCATGCTTCCAAGGCTACAGCCTCACTGCACAGGTGTGAGTGGGCAATGACTTGCAGCTCCAGTCAACCAAGGCAGGTAGTTCGTCCACCCGGGACACCTCTACACTTTGAACTTGCCCTCCATGAGCCCTTAATCAAACAGATAAGAGAAGCTCAAGTAAAACAATTATAGGCTGATAACACAACTCACCGGATTAAGCACCAATCCTCTCAAAGTAACATATCTTTCAGAGAAATCTTGAACTTCCTCTTTGGAGAAAGTAAGGTGACTTCCATGGGCAGTGACAGAATTCCCAGGAAATTCCTCCTCTCTGGGGGTAGAGAGATGGCTACGAAGTTTAGACTGTTTCTGCTCTTGCAGAAGACCTGACTTGGTTCCTGGCCCCCACTTTTGAGATCTCACACATAGTTGTTACTCTAACTCCTGGGAATCCAGTGTCCTCATCTTGCCCCCACAGATACCCCCACATGTACTTATAAATAAATAATAAAAAAAAAACTGTTCAAATCTTTAAAATATAGTTGTTGACTTGTTTTGTTTTTTGAGACAGAGTTTCTCTGTGTAACAGCTTTGGCTGTTCTGGGGCTGGCTCTGTGGACAAGACTGGCCTTGAACTCATAAATTTGCACTTGCCTCTGCTTCCTAAGTGCTGGGATTCAAGGTCTGCTCCACCAATGCCTGGCCTAATTGTTGACTTTTTAAAACAGTAAAAGCCAAAATGTTGTTTGTGAAGAAAGTTTATTCACCCCCACCACCACCACCATCAAAAAAAAAAAAAAAAAAAAAAAAACTGGACTATTCAGCCAGGCCTGGGTTAGACTCCCCAGTAAACTCTACTTCCCTGAATTTGGCTCTTCCTCTGTGCCTGGAATGGCTGCCCCTCTGGCTAAGAGTTGAAGAGAATTTTCCAGGTCTCCTGTGGCTCTCAACAACCCATTTAATATCAACTTCTGCTGAGCTGAGAAGTACCAACTGCCTCCAGGCTTGGGAACCACAGCAATGTCTGTGCTGGGATGCTGTGTTCCACCCACTGCCCAGAAACTCTGTTTTGAGTTACTATTATACACAATGCTATTCTGATAAGCACTGTGTGCATGTGAAAGTTGTGATTTGGTAAGCATGAATGCTGTAAGCCTAAATCCCCGGTCGACTAAACAACTCTGTATTTTTGTTTCTGAGAACAAGAAAAATATTCAGAAGAAAATCATTCATTTTGGAAACACTTAATGCCTTCCTCTTTAGGCTCATGCTCCAATAATTTCTAGGAAGACATGTTCTTACTGTTAACATGGAATTGGTGTTGCAGTTTGTGGACTCATAATCTTGTAAATCAAAGAATGTAAAAACAGACTCAGAAAGAAGTTTGAGGACCATTTTATTAGCATTTGAGAGAGAAAACACAAGGCCAGCAAGTTATAAAATCTCTGTAACTGATGGAAGGGGTGTGGATAAGAAGAGAAAAAGAGCCTGGGCATTGGCGGCTCCTACTTTTAATCCCAGCACTCGGGAGGCAGGGGTAGGTGAGTTCGAGGCCAGCCTGGTCTACAGAGAGAGTTCCAGGACAACTTCCAAAGCCACAGGGAAGCCCTGTCTCAAAAAAAAATGAGAGAGAGAGAGAGAGAGAGAGAGAGAGAGAGAGAGAGAGAGAGAGAGAGAGAGAGAGAGAGAGAGAGAGAGAGAGAGAGAGAGAGAGAGAGAGACAGAGAGAGAGAGAGAGAGAGAGAGAGAGAGAGAGGGAGAGAGGGAGAGAGGGAGAGAGAGAGAGAGAGAGAGAGAGAGAGAGAGAGAGAGAGAGAGAGAGAGAGAGAGAGAGGAGAATAGAGTACCATAGTCATCAGCCAGCCAAGGTATAGTATACCTAGTATACCTCCTCTTCTGTTAAGGCTGAATGAGGCAATCAAGTAGGGAGAATGGGTTCCAAAGCCAGCAACAGAATCAGAGACAGCCCCTGGTCTCACTGTTAGACGTCTCATAAGACCATGATACACAACTGTAACATATAAGCAGAGGGCCTAGGTCAGTCAGTCCCATGAAGGCTCCCTGGTTGTCAGTTCAGTCTCTGTGAGGCCTGGTTAGTTGTTTTGGTAGGTTTTCTGTGGTGTCCTTGACCCCTCTGGCTTCTGCAAGCCACATGAGGCCTATTTGTATCTGAAGACAAACAGTGGAGGAGGAGTGAATGGAGATTGTGGGGAAGTTAGGGCAAATTGGGAGGAGGGAAGGTAGAGGAAACTTTGGTTGGGATGTAAAAACAAAAAAATGTTTAATGCAAAAAAAAATATGAAGAGGAAAAACAAAAAGTCATTCTATTTTCAATTAGGGTCCAAGAATGGCAGGCAGGTTCCTCAATGGAGGTCAAAAAGAGCTGGAGGAAGTAGGTGGGTGGACTTTGGAGAAAGAGTGAGAGTGGGGGCAAGCATGATGAGGGTTTTGTCTTGTGACCAAGAAGAGGGAACCGGAAAAGGAAAACTTGCCCTATTTGAGTTAGAGTGTGAAGCAGACAACCTTAATGAGGATTTGTAAGCAGCTGCATTGAAGTGGGTGCTTAGGGGGTGAACGTAGATTATCTAATTAAGGAAGTAACTATTCCTCTCATCTCCTCAGCATGCCTTCAGGTGAATGGGCTTCCCTGGGGGGTGGTCTTAGGGTCAAGTGATTGACAGCCCCAGTTGAATTAATTCTTAAGAGACTGAATAAAGCTCTCTTGAGAGAGTTCAGAATGTCTATTCTCTACCCAGGGCCAGAGGCAGAATTCAGAGTTTTGGGATTTTGTTTTGGTTGTGGTTTTGGCTTTTTTTGTTTTGCTTTTTGAGACAGGGTTTCTTTGTATTGCTTTGGAGCCTGTCCTGGAACTCACTCTGTAGACCAGGCTGTCCTTGAATTCACAATGATCCACCTGCCTCTGCCTCCTGAGTGCTGGGATTAAAGGCATATGCCACCACCACCGGGCTCAGAGTTATTTCTTTTGTTCAAGAAGTAGCTTTCCCCTAACTCACTGCCCCCACCCCTACCCCTGTTCCCAATATTCTCAGGAGACCTTGTCTCTTTTCCCTTCTGTGGGGAACCTTTTATGACTCTCTTAGAATCCTCCTTGTATCCTAGCTTCTCTGGTGGTGTGCATTATAGGCTGGTGATCCTTTGCTCTATGTCTAAAATCCATATATGAGTGAGTACATACCATGTTCATCTTTTTGTGACTGGGTTGCCTCACTCAGGATGGTTTCTTCTAGTTCCATCCATTTGCCTGCGAATTTCAATATTCTATTTTTTTTCCTGCTGAGTAGTATTCCATTGTGTAAATGTGCCACATCTTCTTTACCCATTCTTCAGTTGTGGGGCATCTAGGTTGTTTCCAGATAAAGAGCAGGGGAGAAGAGTGTGTGTGGGAGGGGGGAGAGGAGAACATGAGGGACCAGGAAGATTGAGTTGGGGAATGAATAGACAAGAGCAAGAAAAGAGGTACCATAATAGAGGGAGGTATTATAGGTTTGAAGAGAAAACTGACATTAGAGAAATGTCCAGAGACATACAAGGATGACCCCAATTAACAATCTGAGCAATAGTGGAAAAGGTTCCTTAAATGCCCTACCCTGAGATTGAAAACTAATGTATCTGCCACCCTAGAGCCCTCATCTAGTAACAGATGGAAACAGAAGCAGACACCCACAGCTAAACACTTAGCCAAACTCCTGGAATCCAGTTGCAGAGAGGAAGGAGTGATGAGCAAAGGGGTCAAGATCAGGCTGCAGAAACCCATAAAGACAGCTGACCTGAACAAGAGGGAACTCAAGGACACCCAGACTGATAGCTGGGAAACCGGCATTGGACCAACCCAGCCCCCCCCCCCCCGAACATGGGTCTCAGTTAGAAGACCTGGGCAGACTAAGGGACCTCTGACAGTGGAACCAGGATAAATCGCTGGTGCATGAAAGGACTTTGGGAGCACATTCCCCATGGAGGGATACTCCCTTAGCCTAGAGACAGGAGAGAGGACCTAGGCCCTACACCAAATGACTTGACAGATTTTGTTGATCCCTCCTGGAAGGCTTCACCCTCCCTGTGGAGTGGGTTGGGAATGGGAGGAGAGGGGAGAGATCAGGGGGCATGGGAGGATGGGAGGGAGAGGGAACTGGGATCAATATGAAAAGTAAGAAAAAAAAAAGAAGAAGAAGAAGTAGCTTTCCTTTAATGAGCCTCAACAAAGGCCTGATGTCTCCACTTTTTCATTTGGCATCTTAAATCTCAAGGATGAGCAGAGCTGATTATAAGGAATAGGTCCATCCTCCATGCCCCCACCCCTAGCTTCCTATTGTCTGCTTATATAACCAAAATTATGATTACATTGTTTTGTAAGAGCTAAGAAAATGGATGGCACTGCATTCCTCTTTCCTGGGTGTGCCTTTTTTTGCCTGTTCTACACTAAATTTTAACACTTCTCCCCAATAGGTTTCCCACACACTTCCCCTGAGAGTATGCAAATTTAAAAAGTGAAAGCATCATCATAGCAATACCCTGCAATGAACAAGAGTACTATTGTGTTCATGTCAGATAAAAGAGGCTAATAAGATGCAGTAGAGAGGCGAGTAAGTTCAGAAAGTTTGCATTGCAGCCCAATTAACTTAATCATAAATGGAATCACAAAGATCAAGTATAGCTCATTACTTCCTCAAACACTATTTAGTACTCACACAGAGTTCAATGGGGAAAATGGTAACATGTTTAACTTCCCCCTTTATTGTTTAAAGTATTTCCCTTATAGTACAGCGCTATTAATGTTTATCCATCTTCATTGCAATGGGTTGTTTAGCCCTTATACATTGAACCTTATGTGACTTCAGCAGATTTTTATGTGGTTTGCTTTGGTCCACTTTCATGTTTAAGTACAAGATAAGAATATTCCAGTGTTTGAAAAAGAAAGAGAAAGCTAGGCTATTGTTTCCTGCTATTGTTTGGATATTGAATGTCCCCTTGAAACCCATGCATTAAAGGCTTGATTCCCACAGTAATAGGGGCATTGGGACCTGTAATAGTTGGTGCTTCATATAAAGGTTTAGTTCATTGGGAACATGACCTTGAAGGGGATAGTGGGACTCCCTCCCCTCAATCTCTTTGAAGAAGGGAGTGGTTTGCTTAGTCACATTCCCATGTGGCTTTGACACAGGGCTATCTTCAGTTAAGCCCACTGATATTAGACTAAAAAATCCAAAGTATTTCTCTTTATAAGTTGACTATCTCAGATGTTTGTTACAGTGATAGGAAACTAAGTAGAAAAACTTAGAGGAAAGAACCAGAAATTCCTACTGATAGATGCTTAACAGATCAAATTACAGATGCAGGGAAGTGTACCCCTAGTCACAGCTGAACAGCTCTGTTAAACAGACCATCCTATCATGGGGGGCAAGAGAATGAGCCCCAAAGGCATAAACATGGCAGAGCAGGAGAGCTGATCCAGACCCTTGCCTGGCCAGAGGGAGAGCCAGCTCTAGTGGCCTGGGTACAGGAAAGCTGGCAGGCTGACCAACCTCAACTGCCACCCAGACCCAGATCCAAGCTTTGAGTTGGCCCACCCCAACATCTTCCCCATCTGAGTGCTGCTAGAGCCCTTGAAGGGGTAAACTCTTTGGATTCATAACTGCAGGATATCTGAAAGTCTCCATGTGGGTAGCAGAGACCTAACTCAGATGGCAAGCCTTGGCAGCAAGCATCTTTACCCACTGACCCATTTTACCCACCTCCTTCATTTTCTTTAAAAACATACCATGCTGCGTTTTATCTTGTTTATAGAAGTAACACACCTTACGGTGTGTGTAAAAGATACTGTGGTGTAAAGGATACAGGGTGTGAATAAATATATTTATCGTGTGAGACAATACAGTACTTTGTAAAAGAGTGAACATGAAGACTATATGTTATAATCTGTAGAGAAGCACTAAAGCATGATGTAATAAGGCATATCGAAAAAGTAAAAGGGGAATTGTTAAAAAAAAATTCAATCAAATCTAAGAAAAGAGGAAAGAATAGAAAAGCAAAATTAGAACAAAACAAATGAAATAATTAAAGAAAAAAACACATAATCAATAGTGAGCAAAATATAAATGTGTTTTCAATGGACTTAAATATAAGAGTAATAAAATATTTATCAAATTAAATTGCAAGAACTATTAGTAGATATCTGTAAAAAGCCACAACTATGTGCTATCTGTAAAGAGAGACAGATTTCAAAAATTCAATTGTAGGCTTGTGTTTTGTCAGCTTTTAGTTGCTGGTACAAAATACCTGAAATCAACAACTCATTTTGGTTTGAGATCACAGAGAGATCAGCCATGGCTGGGCCCTGTTAACTTCAGGGCACTGATGGTACAGTCATCATGTTTCTGTGGCTACCTCTGATGGAAAAGGTCTATGTTCATCTCATAGTGACCAGAAAGTTGAGAGAGAGAGAGGAATGGGCCAGGGTCCTAATAGTCCCTCCAAAGTTGTACACCAGTGACTTCATTTTCTTCAATTGATCCCAACTTTTAAAGCTCCCACTCTCTTCCAGTAGCACCACTGGCTGGTAAAGAGTCTTCAACATGTGGTCTTTGGGGATTATTTAAGGTCAAAATGATAGCAAGACATTTTTTGATCAATTATAAATAGCTTTCAAAAGTTCCCCGAGTTCCCATCTAATTCTCTTTAAAGAACTTCTCTCCTTGTACCAGCGATCTGCCGTCTAGCATCCACTACTGAACTCAAATTTGTTAAGTCCCACAACAAAGGCCTAGAGCATAGAAACAGCTGTCTAAACAACATACAGTTAACATTTTTTTCTAAAGATCATGGGAGAAGAAAAGAAATATATCAAAAAAATATATCCATTTGATCTTGTTTCTAGTGATCTCTAAAACAAGATGTGACCATGATTACAATGAGAACGCTTTGAGAATTACAAAATGATTCCCTCCTTCATGTAAATTCACCTCTGCTCTGTTCTACTCTCTGACTTGGTCTTCTGACTGCCTATCAGTTTCTGTAAGAAAATTTTAGGAGAAAGACTAAGAGGGTCCATGTGGCCTTCTCCCATCCAACAGCTTCATTTTGGCCTCTTCTTTTAGATCTTTAGAAGGCATAGATGTCCATAGCTAAGGTTTATGTCATGGATTAAGATTTTAAAAATTGGAGAAAGCCTAATTATTTTTTCACTGTTGAGAGATAGATTGATAAGATCATAATTTAAGTTCCATTAAGTTTTATTACAAAAAAAAAGTCAAGATCACTACTGATATAGAAGTATGCTTCACTGGAGGCCTAAAGACAATCTATGAGATGTCAAATGTGAACACAAAAAATTCTTATAGATGAAGGTAATTATAAACCATTATCCATTGCTGAGTTATGAAGGTACTTTCTTCAGAAAACTTTCAATTCTTTCAAATGTATCAGTTTGGTGACGTATCACCCCATGTGAAATTATATCTATTTACAACAGTTGAAAAAATTATAGCTGTACTTTGCAGTTAATTTTTACGTGAATTTTCATATTATGTATATCTATTCTATAATACATGTGTCTACATTATGAGTTTACAGTAGTAGGTCTGCTTTCCCTCTGGAGAAGTTGGATAGAGTCATTCCATGCATGTGCTTCCTCAGATGACTCCAATGGAGACAAACAATGACAGACAATAGAACCGCTGTGGGATTTTGGCTCCAAAAGACACTAAGTTAAGGCTGGACTGTCACTCTAATAATGACTGAAGGTTGGAACATTCACTTATTGTAAAAAAGAAAAAGAAGTTATGTGAGAAACAATGCAGAATGTGAATTTGAGCATGCTGACTTTAATGTAGAAACAAATTGATTTGGAGTGCAAATGAATTAATCTCAATGGAAAAGAATGTTATAAGGTACACAAGCGATCGTTGATGTCGTACATGAATGTGATAATTTATGAAACTTTGAAGAAAGAGGCAAACGTCAATGGTGGGAGGGGATCAAGTTCTTGGAGGCAAGTGAGAATAGGAAGCCCAACAAGGTAATGGAGAGAAACGCAGTGGGTGTGGTGATACTTGCCTTTAATCTCAGCAGAGGCAGGTAGATCTCTGAGTTTGAGACCAACCTGGTCTACAGAGTGGGTTCCAGGATAATAGGGCTACATGGACAAACTTTGTTTCAAAACAAACCAACCAAAAAAATGGGTGAGAGGGTCAGGAACATGAGAAATGAAGAGCGGGGAGGGTTTCCCTACAAAAATCAAGAGGCTGCCCGAGGACCAAGGAGGACCAAGAGAAGAATGAATGTGTGTTTGTGCAGTACAGTTATATCTATGTTAAGCGAGGATAGAAACTACAACCTTCAGCTTAAAAGTCACTGGCATTTTCACCTTCTTTTTTGTGGCTGTTTTCAGGCTACTTTTAAAAAACTAACCTTTGGCATAAAACCTATGAACATGTTTCCTTGGCTGCTAAAGCAGCTCAAACTCAACAGTGTTTAACTGCAGAAGTCCATCTTCTCAGACCTCTGGAGGCCAAGAGAGTGAAGCCAAGGTGTAATTGGCATGGGTTCCTTCTCGGGAACTCACAGGACAATATCTTCCATGTCCTTAGTATGAGATGGAATAGGTTCAGATTCTGTCTCCACAGTCATCTTGGCTCTCTATGTCCAGATTTTCATGTTCTTATAAACATGACCACACTGTGTTAATCCACAGTGACCTTGTCTTAATTCAGCCTTAGAAACCTCTGTTTCCAAATATGGTCACATTCTGAGCTTTGATGTAAATTTGAGGAAGACAAAACTCAACCCACTACACCCACTCTCTGAGTAGGAGCACAAATGTACAATGTGTATAGCAACTAGAATGTTCAGTGAAGGCACATATTTGAGAAATTAGAATAGGACAAAAAATGAATTATATGTAGTCATTATTTTTGGACAGGCTATTATATAGACCAGGCTGACCTGGATTCACAGAGATCTGCCTATTTCCCAAGTGGTAGGATTAAAAGCACAAGTAATTACTAAAACTTGACATTTTAGTTTCTTCCAACAATACTATTAATAGGAGCCCAAATTAAATGGGTATTTACACAAAGAACCTAAAGTCAACATACCACAGAAATCCTTAGACATCAGTGTTTGTTGGAGCACTGTTCTAAGTAGCTGTTACAGAACCAACACAGTCGTCCATCAGTAGAGGCATGGGTGAGAAAAATAGTGTGCATCTGCACACACAATCCAACTTTTTCTTACAGAAAGAAAAAGGCAATATTACTTACAGGACAATGAATACAAATGAAGATAATAATATTCAGTGAATTAAGCCAATCTCAGGAAGAAAAATGTCACCAGATTTTTCTCTTGTTCATGGTTCCTAGATTTTTACATAGACGCATAAAATTATGCATGCATTTAAGACAACGAAGTGGGATTAGAGCTGGCTTGGGGGCACTGGTGGATGAGGGAAGGAGGGGAGATCTGAGGGAGAATATACTCCACGCACAAGCATAAAAACTAAGCATTGTTCACATGGATGGCTTTTATTTAAGGTGGCTTTTGCTATAAGAGACGCCTCTCTCAGCTCCTCCTATCCAAGGAGATACTTATACCATTTTCTTTCTTTCGTTCTTAGTTAAATATCTCAGAAGGCCTTTCCAGTGGGTGAGAACTTAGCTCAAAGGTATCCCTAAGGCTGTTCACATGGCCACACTAATGGACTCCTTAAAACTAAGTAATGAAAGGTGTGGCATTTATTCACTAGAATTGATGTACCTTTTCCTAATTGTCTGCAAATATTTACTATGCACTCCAGTCTTTGGGGCACCATTAGGTATTAGGTATTCAGGATCTTTAAGAAAAAAAAAATCTTCCCTGAAATGTCATTAGGGAAGAGGAAAAAGCATACACAGATGTGAGAAGCAAGCTTTTTCTAATAATTAATGTTTCTGACATTGTTTTGAAGTGTCCCATTAACTCAATTACTGATTCTAAGACCTCACCACGTTCTGATCTATCACAATTCTCAGCTCCCTTCCATTTGTGACTTTTAGGTGGTTTCCAAATGCGAACCGAACATAGTGTTAGCTGCCCAGGAACAAGGTGTAATTGTGCGGGTGGGCGGTTCTCCCAGCTTCTGGACCTGGGTAGAGGAGAACAGGTTGACACACAGGTCGCGATCGCTTCCTACCAGTTCCCAAAGTCGATTTGGCTACGGGCATTCTACCATAAAACCATAAAGAGAGGTCAAAACTGTCTTTCAAACGCCTGACCTGGAAAGATCTGAAGGCATTTTAAAGAGAGAACGCAAATCGACTCTTCGTGGACAAAGCATTCAGGTCTGTAGCAGCAGGAGGCGTGATCAGACAGGGCGTTTTCCAGGTTGTTCAGGAGAAACAAGGTGGCTAGAGGGCTGTTCCAACACGTTTGTCTTGTTCTCAGCGCCGAAAGTTAACACTATCATAAGTTTGACCCAAGAGTTTGTCCTTTCAGGCAACTTTCTGACAGATCGCTCAGGGTTGGGTCTTGCAGACATTGCAGATGGCAATGTGTATGAACACCTGGCCCCGGGCACAGGTCCGGGCCCCTCCCTTGTCACTCCAGAGAAGCAGGATGCTACTCTCTGGGCACAACTTTTCCTTCCCAGGCCTCTCCCACTTCCCTTCCCACCGGTCCCGCCCGCCCGGGTCCCGGGAACAGTGCGCATTGCAGGGTCCCAGTCATTCCCCCTTACATCTCCCCTGGGACCAGGAGGCAAATTCCTGTGGGTCCCAGGAGTGCCAAAAGCGCTCGGCGAGACGGGAAATTGCAACAGCGCTGCCCCTCGGCCCTCCCCACACACCCCCCCCCGGTTGCCTTCCCGTAACTCCCGCCCCTGGACACTTGCCCCGCAGCTGATTCATAGCCCCGGCGCGGGGCCGCCTCCACAGGCCGGGACAGACATCCGCACCCGCACCCCTGCGAGGCGGAAGAGCGGCTGGGCTCCGGAGCAGGTCGCCAGGCGGGTGAGTACCAGACCCGCGCACCCTCGCCGACCGTGCGCCCCCTCCTTCCCCTTCCCCGACGGGCGAGCCCCAAGTTTCAGTGCCCGCAGCTTCCTGGCTCAGGCTCTGCTCAGCCACCGCTCCGCCATCCTGTTCCGCGATGGTTTTGTCTCCTGAGACTGCACTCTCAAGCCAGACAAGTGCCGCGCGTACCTAATGGGTTACTCTAAAAGACCAGATCCTCTTGGAGTGCCAAGTCTCTGAGTCCAGGCCTGCTTTGAGGTTCACCATCCTCTGGCCTCTCTCTCCAGTGGTTGGGGAAATGTTTACTGAGTTAGGATTCCCGTTTGGGCCGCTTTGGCTTCTCTCCCAAAATACCCTGTAGGAGTTGAGGGCTGCCCCATCCACTTGCATTCCCTTAACTCCTACACAGCCCTGCCATTTCTCTGGGAATAGGAGAGCACCCAGATGAGATAGATGTGGGGGCAGCGCTTCTGCACAGGTGGAGTGAGCAGGTACCTTTTCTCAAGCTGTTTGGATGAACATGGTGCTTTTACAGTCAAGGATGCCCAGCCATAGGCTCCGGGTCAGTGTCTCTGAGACTAAAGGGGTAGCAGTAAGGTGCTGAATCAGAGCCTGAATACAGTGATTCCCTTCTCACCGGAGGGTGCTTGTCCACCCACTCTTGGTACCCTGCCTGGCATGTGAGTGACAGCAGCACACGGAGAGGGATTGCTTTCAGGCAGACCCTGGATACCGCAGCTGCCTGCAACACCTGTAAAATCACTTTGAAATCAAGCTGTTTCCTCTCAAGACACCTGGATGCAAGGGTAGGCATGGGCACAGCAAACAGAGTTGAAAGTCGAAGCTAGGTGCAGGCCAAAGGCACTCTGCTAAAGGGAGAGGGGGAAAGCAGCAACAGACCCAAACCCTGATGTAGATAGATTTGGACCGGGGCAGCTTACTTTTTATAGCTTAGTTTCACTTTTCTTGTTTACATAATAACAATGTTTCCTATTACTCTTGACCAAGAACTGTGCACTTCATTTTATCAATGAGGAAAACCAAGGTCCAAAGACATAAAGTGACAATGATGGCCCAGTAGTTACTTAGGTGACACAATCATGATTTCACTTCAGAGTCTCATGGCCTCTCTGCTTACTTCCAATCCTAGGGGTTTTTGGAATAGGTGACCAGAGTCATCGGGTTCCTATCCCCCTACCCTCACCCAATTGTCACCTGCCTCTTCCCTTCCCCATTGCACAGGAAGTCCATGGGTGCTGATGTTCTGTATGCCTTTGTTGTGAGAAAAGACCCGAGTCAGGAACACGGTGGTGGTTCTGGGTGACTGAGGGTGCTGCCTTTGACAATAGAATGGTCTGTGCTTTCCCTGTGGGACCTGAGCTAGGGGTTGCTGACTCTTGAAGGAAATCACAGTGCACATTCTCCAGCTGATGTGTTTTGGCCCTAGACAGGAAACCTTCCTTAGAGAAGGGAAAGAAAAGTAAAACAAGTAGCACCCTGTGTGCGATGGGAAACAGAACACACAGCTCATCAGATCTTTGGAGAGCAAACCCTTCCCTGCAGCAAACTTCCCTGCAGTAAACTTCTCCCCCAGGGGATGGCCCCAGCTTCAGTCATCATCCCTCCACATTTTACTGTCCTGCTTCCCCAGGGTATACTTACTTCACATTACATCTGACTGGTGTAGTTTTGAAGTAACACAAACAGCAACCAACTGCTGATATTCTGACAGCAGGGAAGCGGATCAATGAAACGTAGTCTATCACTGTCAGCTGGTACCAGTCTGAATTGACCATGGAGTATGGTGGATTTGTTTCTGTTTGTTGTGACAAACACTGGACAAGAAGCCACCTAAGAAAGAGAAGGTTGGTTTGGCTCATGGTTTGAGAAGATAGGCTCCGCCATGCGGCAACTGGGCAAGTGTTGACAATCAGGAAGAGGAGAAAGGAATGCTGTTGCCTAGCATCTCTTCCCTATTCCCCCCTCTGTCATTTTCATATCATATGGGATGCCAGCCTTTGGGATAGTATTACCCCCATTAATGATGGGTCATCCCTCATCAGTTACCCCTTTTTGTAACACCCTGAAGAGACACACCCAGAGATGTGTCTCCTAAAGGACACTGAATTCAGTCAAGTTGACAATATAGATTAACTCTTGTGAGTTTACCATTCACCACCTTGACACCCCAACATCACTTTCAAGTCATAGCATATGATAAATATCACTACAAGATACTTTTATTTATAAAGATTTGAAGAATGCACACATGTTTTTGAAGTATCTTTAAATAAGCAAATTTGCTGTCTGTAGTGTACAGCTTCCTTCTTTACAATCCAAGTTGCAAAGTTTTTTCATATATGTACATAGATGTTTTGGCAAGGACTTCATGTTATCCCAAAGCAGAAACAGAATAAAATTCATCTACCATTCCTCTGATTGATGAGTATTATGCTTTAAAAAATTCATTTAGAATTAGCAACAATGCCTCAAGGAAGATTGGTCTTTGAACTCAAATGTTAAGAATTGCTAGGGTATGGAATCCCAGGAGAGATTTTTTTAGGGACAACAGGCCTCCCACACACCTCTACTTCATAGGTAAGTGTACAAGTCAATATATGGAATTCTGACACCCTTCTCCACAGTTACATAAATATATGCATTTTCAAATTTGTAAGTGGGTAAGATACAGTACAGCATTTTAATTTGCATTTTGCTAATTACAACTATAATTTAATTTCTCTATGTATTTAGGGATCATTTGTGTACCACAACAACCTGTTTTGCCTTTACTTATTCTTACACTGAGATGGCTACTCTTATTCTTTAATAAATTTTTATTACATTCATGTATTATGGGGGTTTGTTCATGCCATAGTGGGCAGGAGGAAGTCAAAGAAAAACTTAAGAGATTTGGTGCCCTCCTTCCACCATGTGGGTCCTGTGTTGGCACCTTTAGTCACTGAGCTATCTCTCTGCTCCATTGTTGTTTTGTTTTTATACATTGCAGAAACTCTGTTCTGCCCCAAATCATAATACTCTGTTTGCAACCACTCCTACCATAATGCTGCCTTTCCTAATTTTTTAAATTGTGGAATGTAACACGTATCATAGTTGTTTCCATCTAAACCATTGTAAGTATAAAGGTCGATGCCATTGGGTGTTCACAACTCTCCTGCATGCAACTCAGGAGTTCTACCCGCTTTTGAGAACTGTGTCACAAAATGGTAGTCACCAGTTTCCTTCTCTCTTTCTTGCATTAGTGGATCTGTTTTCTGCCTTTCCAACTGGGCTAGTGAAGGCCCATCATGCGAGTGGAATCACATAGTGTTTGTGCTTTTGTGACTGTCTCACTTAGTGTAACATTTTGAAAACCTGGATGGAGTAACTATCAGTCATCCCTGGATTTTTGAGACTGGCAATACTCCCCTGTCTGAACA
This sequence comes from Cricetiscus sungorus, assembly GCA_030556225.1. Taxonomy (NCBI): domain Eukaryota; kingdom Metazoa; phylum Chordata; class Mammalia; order Rodentia; family Cricetidae; genus Cricetiscus; species Cricetiscus sungorus. The sequence continues at coordinate 10,129,425 of JANBXA010000398.1, read as the reverse complement.
TCCTATTTCGTTACTTAAAATGCTTCTGGCATTACTGATCCCTTTTTTGCACAGAAACTTTAAATACTTGTGATATCAGAACAATCCCATGGTTTCTGTACTTTGCCTAATTTGAGAAAGCCTTGGTCTTCTAAATTAAATTGTCTTATTTCTGATAGTACTTTTACTATTTTGGCCATTATATAGTAACATTACAAATCACACTTCTAAGAAAAGTATGGTAAGGATATAACGTAATTTGTTTCTAAATTTTTAAATGGTTGATCCTATTCATTTATTTAACAGCCTATCATCTGAAACTCAGTTTGTGTTGTTTGGGATGGGTTCACTAGCCTTGAACCCACAACTCTCTGGCTCTCTGGAATGCTGGGATTTCAGGCATGTACTCAAGATGAAATGTGGTTTTCATCATGAAATTAGATCCTCTTCACACATGGTCCATCTCCGTCTCTGGACTGTGTATGTCCTTTCCATTGTTTTGGGGACGGCCAGCCCCTTTCAGATTAATACCACATCATCAAGCACTGGAGTTTTAATATTGTGTTTTTAGATTTAAAATACATATTTGTACTTTTTTTTCAAAACAAATTTTACCAATGCTTCTCTTACATCTTAACTTTCCCTGTAAAGTTTCTAACCTGTATAAGGTAGTAAAGTTCCATCCGAATTTTTCCTGAGTTTGCAGTAGTCAGCGATGGTATTTACCTCACTGTCCACTTTGACATGAACACCAAACACAGATGAGGCGATGCCATACGGGAAGGGGTTGGGCTTAGTGAGTGATTCACCTGGTTTCAAGTACTGACTTCACAGCAGGTTACCTATGTCACAGGCCAAGCTACCTTCCACCTACCTACTTTGCCCTTAGTGTCCTCATCTGCCTCCAGGGGCAGTAATAGGAATCTCTTCCATAAATAAGGCTTTTGAAAATTAGGCCTCTATTATAAACCAGTAGACACTCCAATACACACTACCTGGTATCATTTTCACATTTCACTGTATATTCATCGTATTTTGGGCTGTTCTGAACGCCTTGCTGATAGTGGGAACTGACCAACTTTCACCTTTATTTACAGATAGTTGTAGACAGATGTTTCTTTCCCATCTGCCAGTTCCCAAATAACCATGTGGAAGCTTCTTATTAATTATAAATTCTCATTTAATAGCTCAGGCTTGTTACTAGCTAACTCTTACAACTTAAATTAACCCACTTATATTAATCTACATTTGCCACATGGCATTACCTCTCTTGCACCTCCCATTTCCTCTCTGTGTCTGACTAGTGATTCCTTGGACTCCACCTTCTTCCCAGAGTCCTTAGTCTGGCTTTCCCACCTAAACATATCCTGTCCAACTATTGACACATCATATTCTTTATTAAGCCACTCACAGCATACCTTACACAGCATATAGAAGCATTTTCCCACAGAATTTGAGGAAATACAAATATATAATAATTGTTAGATGTAATACCTTTCATTAAACATTGCCTAAGGATGTGGTTTTGTGCCCATTTTTCTGTTAAGTTCAAAATGTAGCCTGGATTTTTCACTTCTAACAAGCAGTAACATTGTTTCCATGGTTTCCAACAAGTATCAGCTGGTGTCAGTCCTTAGTTCATACTTTTGAATATATAGTCTTCTAATGCAGTTTTAAATTACGTAGGGAGTGACCTTACCTTCTACTTGTAATGTGTGATTGACATGATGTATAAGTTGTTTTCTTTGACTATTACATAGTAGGTGCTGAGGACATACCTCAGTCAATAAAGCACTTGCTGAGAAAAAAATGGGTGCACAAGCTTGATCCTCAATACCCATGTAATATAAAACAAAGAAAAAACCCAATGGCAAAGACTTCTAATTCCAGTGCTGGGGAAGTAGAAACAGGCAGATCCCCAGGACTCACTGGCTAGCCATCCTAGCCTGAATCATCTAACCTGTCTCAAAAGATAGACAGCTCCTGAGGAATGACACCTAAGGTTGACCACTGGCCATATACGACCGTGAAAACATATATGACCGTGAAAACAAAATACAAGTATTACATGTTAAAGAGCTAAATAAAAGTGGTTTGTTTGGGTGCCATATGTAATGAGTATGTTTTCCCTGCTGGTCGGTCCCACCGCCATGCCAGCCCCCAATAACACGCAGAGACTCTGTACTTGATACAATGCTGTTGGCCAGTTACTATTTTCTTATCAGTTATCTATATCTTAATTATTAACCCATTTCTATTAATTTAAGTATTTCCACGTGGTCTCATCTTACTGGAGAGCGGGCCCAGACCTCTGTTCTCTCCAGACTCTACATGTTGACTCCTCCTTACTACTTCCTTTTTCCTCCTAGTCTCCTAGTCCCTCCTATCTTGCTTTCCTATTGGCCAACAGTGCTTTATTCATTAACCAGTATGAAAAACATATTTACAGAATAACATCTCCCATTAGGTTTAAACTAATCTAATTTCACATATAAGTTCAGCATCTCTTTGTCATAGGTATGGCAATATGTTTTCCTACTCAGGACATGGTTACCTATTGCATTTGGAATGCATTGTTTTAGTATCTGCATTCAGGGTCTAGGAGCTTACAGATATTAAACCTAATAAATAACACCTGCCTAGGCTTATCCAGGTCCTAAAGTTGCTAAGCTCTTTCAAATCTGCTCAGTTGCCATTGGTTAAAATAGAATCAGGAAACAACATTAGCTAATTGATTCTCCTGGAGTATATGGTGCAAATGTGAAAAAAATAGAATTCTCATTGCTTTTGCAAGTATGGACACATGCATGCACTCCCATGTACACACATGTGTACATGCATACACACATATGCATGCATGCATGCGCACACACACACACACACACACACACACACACACACACACTTACTTTAAAAAATGCTTATGTTATAAGACCATGTAACTTGAAAAAGATGTTTGTAATTTCCTTCATCCGACCTCCTTCTTTCCATCCAAGCTCTAGGTTTGTAAGTGTGAATATATAGGTGTTTCCTTCTGGGCCCATTTGAACTCTTTAGTTAGAAAACCAAAAGATAGTAAAAAATGTACAGAGGCACTATTGTAGTTTGAAAGAAAATGCCCCCTAAAGGGAGTGGTACCATTAAGAGGAGTGGCTTGTTGGAGTGGGTGTGGCTTTGTTGGAGGAAGTATGTCACTGCAGGGGTGGACTTTGAGGTCCTATATATGCTCAAGATATTGCCCAATGTCTTAGACCACTTCCCATAGTCTTCTGATCAAGATGTAGCCAGCACTGTGTTTGTCTGCATGCCGCCAAGATTCTTACCATGATGATAATGGAATGAACCTCTGAAAGTGTAAGTGAGCCTCCTCAATTAAATGTTTTCTTTTATAAGAGTTGCCTTAGTCATGGTGTCCCTTCACAGCAATAGAAACTAAGACAGGCCCTTAGAGGGACAAAGCGGAATGGAGAAGGAACTATCAGGCTAATGCCTGCCTAACACCCATACAGTTAGGGAAGAGGAGAGTGAAGAGGGCCTTTTCACACCACAGAGCAGTTCCCAGAAAGCCTTTGCTAGACTTGGGGGAGTACTGATGGAGTTACTTATCAGAGTAGTCCATTGCAGGGAACACCTTAGCTTAGTCACTGTTCAGACCTCCAGAACTCTATGGTTAGCTAGTGGAAAGTTTCTGCCCAGCTATGTTACTTCCTGTCTGGCCAATCACCCAATCAGTGTTTTATTCATTAACCAATAAGAGAAACACATATTCCTAAGAACATTCCCCATCAGCCTCTCAAGTGCTGGTTAGCAGGCATCACCACATGCCTGTTTGAAGTTGACTTTCATTAATCCAAGTAATCCTTCTTAATTTCTTTTTCTCTTTCCGTATGTGTGTTTTCTTCTTTTCCTGAATTACATACTTGTGTCTTTCTATATCTATTTGTCTTTTAACCTTATTTTAGCAGATGTTTGTGTGCTGGGGACAGCAACCCTTTGCCATATATTTCTAGTTTATATTAATTCTTTAAAAAATGTGCATATGGTCAGGATAGCAGCCTTTATCTTTACTGCTTTGGGTTTCATATCATGGCTCCCAGATTACATTAAAAACTGAAGCTATGTTTTATTAAGGTGGTTTTAGTGGCTTGTATCTTGCATTTGTGCCTATCTGGAATGTATTTTCCTTGATAGAGTAAAGCAGTAGTAATAATGATAACACTCCCTGGGTTTCTATGTGAGGTCACTGTTGATCATGCTATGACTCTTCCATTCTCACTTTCAGAAGAGGCAAGTTAAAGAGCTAGTGCTTGGTTATGCAACAATTAACTGCAAGAGTGGAGCTTGACTCTATGCTTCTCCTATTACTGTCCAGTACATGTTAGACATCCCATGATGTCCAGGTTATTGTCCCAGTATCATTTATGGGAACAGCATATCTCTTCTCAAATGATCCAGATGCCACCTTTAGCACATATGAAATTTTAAAATCTCCTTTGATCAAAAATACTCTTTGCATTTGGTTTTATCGTTTCTTCTTTTGGCTTTACCCATCACCCAGAGACCAAGCTTTAGCTGCAGCTGAGGTCACACATCTCCGAAATGTTTAACTGAACATTGTTTTAAAATGAAATCAGTTGTACAGGACTTAATTCAACTCTTTGTATGAGGATTTGCTTTGTGCACTTGGTGGGCACAGGTTACCCATTGGAGCAACACATAGCTGGAATGGGGATGAAATGCCAGAACCTTCCACCTAGGGGTGGAGCTGAGGGGAAGGAAACTGCAGGACAACATGGGTCCTCAGTCTTATACAGAAATAGTGAGGACCCCTCAGAGGGGCTCAATAATCCTGATGGCAGTGCCCTGGAAAAAAGGAGATGAACGGCCCCCAAACACATGTCACTCTACCTTGCAGCACAGAGCTCTTGGTATTGATTTCCAGTTTTTCCTCATTGAGGTTGAAAACAATTTTTGCTATGATTTCAATTTTCAGAAATTGTTGAGACATGTGGTCTACCATATAACCTCTCTTGGAGACTGTTCAATTCTAAAATCAGAACTTTCATAAATACACACACACACACACACACACACACACACACACACACACACACACACGCAGGCACACACCATTCACAAACCTCTTTAAATGGCATTTGCATATGGTAGCAGTGGGTCACCCAGCCAGTTTTGAAGAATTTGGCAACACACTCAGGTTTGGGAAGCAGCCAACTGTTGCTATTACTGTCTCTCATGAGGGTTGCCTGTGGTAGAGAAACTTCCCAGGAATAAATATTTTAATCGTGGCTGAGCAAGAAATTCCAGTAAGGGAAGGTCCACTCATATTCCTTAGAAGTGCACTTCATTGCACATGTAGTATCCACACTGAAGGACAGTCAGAGGACCTCCAGTGAGGACAGGAGTTCGCATATAAGATGTAAAGAGCAGCTATGACATTCAGAGAGCACAGTACAGCCAGGAATATTTCCACAGAGGACTATTAGGTTGATAAACATGGAATGGAGGCCAGAGATGAGGAAAGACATGGTGAGGCAAGAGTAAATGGACAAGTAGAGTGTAAATTAAAAACAGGCAGCAGTTTCCCTCTCCACCTCCCAACCCCAAGTGTGTCAAAGGTTATGAACTGGACAATATTTGGTGACAGAAAAAAAAAGGCCTGAAAGGGAATTAATGTGTATTTTCATTAAAATAAGTTGAAAGCTAAAAAGAGGATAGGAGAAAACTGGTATCCATCTTTCTTCATTTCCCCAACGTTCCTAGTTGACAGCCATATCCTGGGACTCTGGTGTACAGTGCATTTTAGACTCTGATCTCCTCTCTCTAGTGGTACAGAGACTGTTCGGTAATGATAAGATTCAAGAAAGAACAGACTTGGGAAAAGGACCTAGTAGTGCAGGCAGACACACCTCTCTGTCTTCCTTTTCTTACTGGAAATCGGGAGTAGAATGCTGCTCGCTTGTGAGCCTCAGAGCTTCTGAGGCTGCTTGAATTTGAGGCTGGGTACCTGGATATGATGTCCTCTGAGCAATGGGAAATTTCTGCTCCATAGGCAGGTTCTGATGTACCAGCCCACTCGCCCACCCATAGCTGATGTCCTTGAGAGCACTTGAAAGCCAAGCTTACCCTGGGTTTTCATTTGCTTCTATAAGGTGCATGTGTGGTCAGGGGAAATTGTGGCGGTTGTGGAGTATCCCCAAAACTCTGGGCTTGAACTTGTCCTTATTTCTGTCTTCGCAATCACATGGTCCCATGTGCACCCGACTTTCTTCTACCGATGGACAGGAATTCCAAGTATTCAGCCGGCTGCTTCAGGTCTTTTCTTGCAGATCAAATAAACATCTTAAACTTCTATCTGGAGCTGAGCTTTTGATAGAGAAACCCAATTCGTCCAATTCAATCTTCTGCCTTGCTAAATGGTGATTCTGTTCTTCAGAGGACTTGAGGCAAAATTCTTGTTTCATTTGGTCAGCACCCCATGGCTCCTCAACTCTGCCAGTGAAATACCTCACCAATCCCACCATACCTTACTACCTCCACCGTTTAAACCCGATCCTCTGGACTGTTGGCTCTGACACCATCCTTCCATATCTGCTCCTGCCCCCTTTCTTTATGAATGTCTGGGCTCTGTTCTCTGTGCATCAACTCAGTAGACTTCTGTGAAAATGTCCCAGTGCTTCGCCATGGCAACCCAAGCTATCGAATATAATGCCTGCACTTTCTGCTCTCTTCTCCACAGACCCTCAGTCTCATCCCCTCCCCTCAGCCATACCTTCCTCCTTTTTGTTCTTGAACCTTCTGGCTACCTCCCCTCTTCATGGTCCCATCAAGAAGCAGGTGGCACCCTCAGGCTGGGGTGACTTGAGAAGGTTCTGTTACACTGCATAATGCTGTCCCCTAGGGTTTGCAAGTAGGTGATATCTATTTCTCCACACACTGGCAGCCTCTGGCTATTGGCTATTGGGCAGTTATTCCTGAGTGGTTTCTGAAGAAATGCTCCACTGGGTCCCTGAGTGTCAATTCCCATTCTGCCCATTTTCAAGGACTTCATTAATTTTGCCAGAATTCCAGACAACAATGAGGACTCCCAGTCCTGCTGCTATGGTCCTCAGGTTGATGGTGGTGGTTCAGTGAAGCCACTACAAACTATGCAGGGGTCCTCTATGTCTGGAGAGAACACGCTGTAAGGTCCCCAGTAGATCACTCACACTCTGTATGGGCTGTTTTGTCCTGTGTTGTACATGATTGTACAGGAAGACACTGGCAGTCCCAGTGACACAGAACAAGTGTAGCTTAAACTGAATAGGAGCCATTTAAAATGTATTAGCTTAGTAGATATGGGTCCTAGCTGCACACACATGCATACACATGCACACACACACATGTTCATATGCATACACAAGCACACACACACCCCCATACTCACATGCATACACACACCCATACTCACATGCATACACACACCCATATATACACCCATGCTCACTTGCACACACACACACACACACACACACACACACACACACACATACATACATGCATACCCACACTCATGCTCACATGCATACACACACACCCATGCTCACATGCATACACACACACACAAAATAAATAATTGTAAAAGCATGCAAATGTACTAATTATTTCTGGAATTTTCCCAGTTGTATTGTCAGATAGTGGCTGGCTGAGAACCAAAGGTGAGCTCCTGAAACAGTAGGAAGGGGGATTACTCTAGTCACTGACTCAGGTAACACACCTGTGATACCTGCTTGGTGGACTTTTGTGGCTACTCATGTTTTTCATTAGCCTTACCTGGTGACCTTTATCCTCTGATGTCTACTTACCATTGCTACTGATTTTCTCTGCTGAGTATTGCTGTGCCCATGACTTTTAACTTCTTGAGGTAATGGCATGTGCTTAGAAATGTTTTAAATAGCCTGGTTATAGAGAAATCATTTGATGTGCACACTAGCTCCAGAACCTTCTGCTTTCAGGCTGTGATCAGATTTCCTTCTCCAGGTGGGCTCATTTGTGTTTCAAGAGAGGGTGGGAGGAGACAGTGGCAAGGAGGTCCAGTGCCTGGACCTAAGACTGAAGTTACTCTCAACAGAGGGGCAGACATTTCCTGATGCCCCTCTTCCTTTGCTCCCTGGTGTATGCACACACACACACACACACACACACACACACACACACACACACACACACACTCACGCACATACATGCGCATGCGCACACATGCATACGAGCTCTCCTTGAATTAACTCTTCCCCGATTCTGGCATTCAGTCACACCATGTGCTTGTAAGCAGAGATCAGTTATGAATGGACTGATGTGTTTGCCAAGAGTGGAGAACAACCTGACAGGAAATGTGGAGAGAGGCTGCCTCCTTCTTCAGCATGCAGGCACTGTTGACCTCCATTGAGCCGTTTACTTCACCCAGTTCTTGTCTTTGCTGTGGTTCCAGGTTACCTATAAAACACTATTTGAAAATGACCAGAGACGATGGCAGTGGGACCTCATAACAGGACTCACAGAACTTTTAGCTCTGGATGAGATCGGGGCAACGGGACAAGGGCAGAATGGGCTTTCTAGGAATTTTTCTGTGTGTGTCCCTGCTGACTCAGAGTCCTAAAGACAAAACGGAAATTAATGCTTCCCCTAACTAATGGGCTTGCTGTTAACTTACAAACGAATTGGCCTTCTTGAGGTCATCTGCCCTCAGACTGTACTCTGATCCAATCACCTTATGATTCAGTGGAACTCTTTTGGCCTGCAATTTGCAGTTCTCTTCAGAGGCAAAAATACCAATACGAAACATCAAACAAACACACAAGCAAAAACATGGAAACAAAGAAAAAATAAAAAATGGAAATTATATTGAACAATGAGAATGACCAACCCCTAGAATATGCTAACTTTTCCAGGTTGAATTTCAGTGAGAGGAAAAGGGAAGCAAGGAGACGGTTTGGGTGATTTAGTTTTTTCCATTTCTTTGTTAGAAATTTTAAATGTTTGCTTTATTTTACTGTTTGTATAGGTGTTTTGCCTGTATGTGTGCCTGTGTATCATATTTGTGCCCACTGTCCACAGAGGTCAGAATAGGGTCTGGGACCCCTGGGGCTGCAGGTACGGATGGTTTTGAGCCACTGAGTGGGTGCTGGAAATGAAATCCAGGTCTTCTGCAACGGCAGCAACGGCTCCCAACCTCTAAGGCATCTCTGTAGCCCTCGAGTCATTAGTTTAAACCGAGCCCTTTTGAGATTATATTTGTCCTTTTTCTAATTAGTGTTTGTTTTGTTTTCTTTTTCATTTTTAACTTGGGTTTTTGCTTTACTGGCTTTGCTTGCATGAATCAAATGAACCGGCTAATCACTGAGCTCTTGCCACCAGCCTCAGTAACCCACTCAGAGGAAGTCTTCACAGTGTACATAGGCCCCTTGAGGCCTGGTCTTCTAACTCATGTCTGACCTGAGGAACATTTCACAAGACAGGAAATGTGAATTCTTCCTCCAAAGGCAGATGACATGGATACAAGAGGAAAAGGAAAATGAAAGAGTTTAGTCCATCACTGACCATGGCTAGCCTGAAAGAACTACCAGGAGTTAAAGCTAAATAAATTCCCTTTCTTGCAATTTATCTTTTTCAGACAATCAGACCAATGGCTTTCACTGTGGTCCTCCAACCAGCCTTCCTCTTGGTAGTGCTGTCCCTGAAAGCATCCCTAAGTAAAGGTAAGAATCCAAAACAAAAGTAAAGACCATGTAAAGATGAACCAACTGGTGCTTTGGAGAGAAGTTAAGCCATTTCCTTTGCCTGGGAGTTGGTGATTAACTCACATGAGATGTGGTAAATCTCTGGAAGCCACCATTGCCTTGGGTGTGGCCTCCCTCATCCTGATGGCACCATTAGTAAGACCACTCCTTAGCCTTGGCTTCCTGCTCAGTGCTCTGCTCATTGTGGTGGTTGTAAGTGGACCTAAGGCTACAGAGCTTCAGGATTGCTCTATGTTATATAGACATTGCCAAGGTATTTCCTTCCAAACCCTGCTGGGCAAGATGGAGCATCCCTGTTCCAGCGGCTGGGTTAGAACAAGTTTTAATGCCTCTTAGCCACACTTGCTGAGAGCTGTTCAGCTTATAAAATATGACTGAAAGCAACTGTGGTCTGGGAAGCACTAGGAACTCTCTCAAGTATGTACAAGATAATATGTGATAGACTGAACTCTGCTTGCAGAAATAATGTTTGTCAATTAGCTGTCTCAGAAGACCATAGTTTGGAATATATCAACTTTGTAAATGCACACAAATGTGACTACTGTATCAAATGTATACGGATATTTTATTACTTTCACCTTATTTAAACATTGATTCTTAGACTTGAAAGCATTTCTCTTAGTGAATAAATTTCCCCTGCATTTGTCCATATTGGATAAAACGTTACATTTTTCTTCCTGTATTTATTCTTTGCTGTGTTTCCTTTTTAACAAAGAGTACAGATATAGTTCCATGCATGGATTTGAGAAACTGACACTTGCAAAAGATACACATAGAATTCCTCATTTATCTCTAGGAACTACAAGATATGTGGAAAAGAAGAGATTTAATTTAGTTCTGCTAATAGCTCAAGTTCTGCCTCGCATCATTTAGGTCTAGGTTTGGTTTTGGCATATGAGAATATACTACTTCTTCTGACTTCTTAAGCACCAGTTAATTGAGCTATTCCATAAGCCGGGGCTGCCAGGAGATGGGACTCTCTCAGTCTGTCCTGCTGCTGGAGTCAAGTACACTGCACTGATTAGGGAAGCTGAAGGTGGAGAATGTTCCAGCCCAAATCAGAGTCCCTGGTTCTGAGACAGCCCAATGCACCAAAACCTTGTGGAGAAGCCCTGCAGAGTATTCACTACGCTTTTGCCACAGGTTGTTCCCCTAGCCGAGTCTCATGATGTGACCTGACTGTTTGGTCATGGTGAGTCTTCTGCATGTGAAATGTTCTGTGCTCAGGTCAGTCTTCGCAGCTTAGTTTCTATTGTTTAGATCAAACATGTTTCCCTAATTTCCTGGCAACCCAATTTCCATTCCTGCTTCCAACTTTCTTTACAAAGCACGGTTCCCTTAGTAGATCTTAGTCTTCACCAGAACCGTGGGGACTTTTTTTCAATGCTTGCTGTGTACTACACCTCCACTCACACTAGTGAGCTCACCACTTAATCAACTAACCAGGCTCAGTTCGGAGACTGCAAATAACCCAACCTAACATCTTCCAAGCAATATGTAAGCCGTTTCAGTTAGCCCTGTGCATGTTCCCATCAGCCAGAGGAGATGACTGTAGGATCTTGGTGTATTTTTTTCTGTCTTTTGGGTACATATATAAAAGCTGGAAATAAGTGGAAACTAATTGTTTTACATTCATTTAGGTGTGTGTGTGTGTGTGTATGTGTGTATGAGCGACTGCATGCTCACATGTATAGGAGTTACATGTATACACATGTCACAATACATGTGTGGAAGTAAGAAGACCGACTGTGTGGGTTTGTCTCTCCCTCCTTCATGTAGGTTCCAATCAGGCTTGGCTACAAGCACCTTTATACACAGAGCCGCCTTGCTCTCCTCTAATATACATTTTAATAAAGGCTAAAAAACACTACAAATATGTATCTATACAGAGAATAATCTGTTGCCAAGGGATTGATATTTTTTTTTTAATTTAAGGCATTAAGTAGGGCAAATGTTTCCTTTTGATGTCAAATGTTTTTGAAATCACATTGTTTTAAGTACTATTACATGGTATCCCATCGGAATTAACCACACATTATTTCCTCCAGCAGTATTAGGGTTGGTCAGAGAAACTGTGGGGAAAGTGGGACTGTTTGTGACTAAGCCCAGGATGGAGTCCCCAGATGGCCTCCTTAGTCACACTCCAGTGTTGTGGCATGAGAGCTGGCCTGGAGCCAGAAGCCCTGGGTCTGGTCTGGCATGCATGAGACTTGGTACAGTCATCCATCTCCACATTTAACCTCAACTAGCATCTCTGAAAAGTCAGTGGGACTGGATTTGTTCACCTCCATGGTCCTTTTGACCTCTTGGCTTCACCTGGAAGGAGTTTTAGTCCCTCACCACCACTCCCCCCACCCCATGCTACATCTAATTGATGTTACTCAAGTACCTGAGTCATCCCACACTTGCTGATAAGGTATGCTAATTCCAGGAGCTTCCTCTTTGTTGAAACACCATGGGACAACTGGGTAGAGCTTCCAGAAAGAAGGTTAGACCGGGAGTTGATTGGTTCATGTGTCAATTGTAGAATTGTATGTTGCTGATCTTGATTTCCCTGAGCTCAGTAAGACTTAGTCACACTCTTGTTTCCGTCACAACCCCAGCAGCCTATTACAACCTCTGTGATCATGGGTGAGAATAGCAAGGGGTCAGGCAGACAGAGAGCGAGCATGGGAATTATTTCCTTTCAGGTTACCATGACAAAATACTTGAAGAAAGCAGCTGAAGGAAGAGTTTTGTCTCACAGCTTGACATACAGTAGAGGCACAGAGGGAAGGAAGGCATAGAGGCAGGACTGTGGTACAGCTGCTAACATTGCATCAGTAACCCTGGGAAACTGATCAGGTTTCCAGTACCAGGTATAATTTTCCCTCCTTTTGAGTGGGCCTGACATTTGATCAGTTGTTGATAGCCACTAGTGTTTTAATTAGACCCTACCTCTTAATACTTCTAGCGTCTTTGACCATCCCCAAACTAGAACCAAGTTTCCAAGAATCTGTAGTAGACACTCCAACCAAATTTAAGACAAAACATGTGATCTAAGTTTGACAATGCAGTGAGAGTGGAGTTGATAGGTTTCTAGAAGCTCGGCCTTTTATTATTTTTTTTTATGGAAACATGTATCCTGAACATTTTTTTATTGAGTTAACAGTCACATTAACACAAAACTAAGTATCTTTATGGTTACAGTGAGTCAATCAGTAACATTTAATATTTCATAATATTACTGAAACTATCCCATGGGAGTGAATGTATTCTTAATTTGTGCCCCTCCCTTTATCTGTCAGATTATTTGTTCCTCAGGGAATTGGAATTTCCCAGGGAGTCATAGGGTAGAAGAAAGAAGAAGCTGAAACCCAGTGTCTGTCAGAGAAGGAGCGTATTTCCCAAGAAGAGATTTCCCAGTTCTAACAACTTGTTAGAACACCTTGCAGGAGAGACCAGGCTTTTTCTTCCGGGTCACCAACCAGCTCCCAAATCATGACACAGAAACTTAAAATTAGTTATGAATACTTGACCTACCTTAGGCTCGTTTCTGACTAGCTTTCCTTTTTCTTTTTTTCTTTAACTAAAATTAATCTGTTTCTCTTTCTCTACATCTTGTCTCAGGACTTTTTACCTTTCTATATATTTTACTGTCACTTCTCATGTCTGGCTTGTGGCAGCTGCTTGGCTTCATGTCCCTTACCCTGAGCATGTCCCTTTCTTTCTCCCTCGTTCTCTTCTTCTTTTTCTTCTTCTCTCAAGCCAAGATTCCTCCTCCTATTTATCCTCTCTGCCTTCTAGCCCCACCCATTCCTCTCCTGCATAGCTATTGGCCAGCCAGCTTTTTATTAGATCAATCAGGTGCCGTAGGCAAACAACGTGAAACAAATGCAACACATCTTTACATAGTTAAAGTAATATCCCCCAACAGAGTGGAGACAGTGATGGACAAGACCACACTTTGACAGGGACTGCTTAATTATGATGATACATGCCTCCTGCCTTCTATTTAAACCTGTACCTCATCTCAAGATAGGGAGTCAATGAGCCTCTTTGTTTCTCTCCCCAATGTAGACAAACTAAATAAATCTGCTTTTTCTGCTGTGTGCTATTATTAGTGTATTTAGTTGGCTTATTGGGGATGAATGGTAGAGCCCTGCTTCTTAATGCTGCCAGGGTGCAGGCATTCTAACAACTCCAGAAACACAGCGTCTATCATGCAATAGCTCCTGATTCTTCATTGCTCATGCTGGCGACTACCAGTCCACTTACTGTTTCTATGTCTTTACCTATTCTGGGCATTTTGCATAAAAGAAACAATACAATATGTAACTCTGTGTCTGGGTTCATTTACTCATTGCAATGTTTTTTAGTTACATCCAATGTGTAACATGGATCAGAACTCTATTCTTTTTTACTACTGAATAATATGTCCTTTAAATGTAGAAAGCATAGTCTTCAATGTTAATGCCAATCACTGATGACATATTACTTGTTTCCACACTTTATTGACTGCAAATGGTGCTACTCCAAACATTCATGGGCAGATACTTATTGAATCCCCAGTTTCACCTGGGAGGTGGATGAGATATAGACTTAGGAGTGAAATTGTGGGTCATACTATAATTCTAAAGTAAGTTTCTGAAAAATTACCACGATGTTTTCCACAGTGATGAGCTATTTTACATTCCACCTACAGTGTGCAGAAACTGCAAATTTTTCCATACCCTCATCCACATGTGTTATGCCCATGATTTTAATGATTACTGAAGCCTTCCTGGAGAGTGTGAGGTAGTATCTCATTTGAGATGCCATTCTGGGTTTGATCCCCCTTTCTTAATGACTAGTGATAATGAGTATGTCTTCACATCGCTTTTTCGGCCATTTGTTTATTTGGAGAAATGTCTTCCAAGTCCTATGTTCACTTTTAAACTGAGTGTGTTGCCTTTCTGTCGTGATTTTTTAAGAGTTTGTTTTTTAGTGGAGATATTAGAAACATATAACATACAACTTATAAATATTTCTTCCATTTTCAGTTGTTTTATTTTCTTTATTGCATTCAATAGTCAAATTTTAATGTTAATGAAGTTCAATTTATCTTCTTTTTCTATTGTTACTCATGCTTTTCATGTTATATGAAAGGACCCACTGCCAAATCCAAAGTTGAGGTACCTGCATTGAGCGTGTCCATCCTTCCCACACCGCGTTTGGGAAAATGTCCCACAGGATGGGGAACCTTAAACAGTTGTCTTTGGTTTTATTGGTGTTCTTATTAGTCTCACTTCCAAAGAGGCTACATTTGCAACCTTCTGCCATCTGAGGGTAATGTCTTATCTGGATATGAAGTCCTGTACTGTGGAAAAGTTACACAAAAGCATTTCCTTCCCATCCTAGCTTATGTGGCTCCATCCAGGATCTCATTCTGTTGGCTGTATCCTGGATGCTGCTGGGGCCATGAAGCATACTTGCCAGGCATTGCATCCCATGAGACCATGGATCAGACAAAGGGTCCTATCTTACCAGTTGTGAAACAGTGTAACAAAGGGGAGCACATGTTTTGATATCAGTGAGATCACTAAATTATTTAATCTCACAGAACTTCCATTTGCTTGTCTGTTATAAAAAATTGTCTTATGGTTTTACAGTGTTACCTTACGCATCAAAAGCAAAGCAGCTGCTACCATGCCTAGTAAATAACACATGCTCAGGATAGTTATCGATATCCTCCATGAAAAAAAATAGGACATGTGCCCTGGTGATTTGGGGACCCTTTGTCATATTTTGCAGATTGCTAACATTTTTGTTAGGAAGACACTCCCTTGTCTTTGTGGAAGGGAGAGGCTGGAAGGGAACAGAACTGAAGGCTTTGTTCTTGTGTGTGTGTTTAGTTACCAAGCCACTATTCACCTAGATGCTTCCTTGCCTTTTAAATGTGATACAGCAAGCTTTCAGATCACCAATAGCTAAAAGACTAGGAAAACATAAGCCAAGAAGCACGCGTCTCTTATATGTGGGTCAGCATACACCAGCTGATTTTATGAAGGGAGTCTTTATATTTCCAAAACCTTTGTAACATCCCCAGTTTCCTTCAGGCCCCCTCACTCCAACAATTGGAATAGCTGAATTTGCAATACATAATTCCTTTCTATTCTCTCGGCTGTTTCCCTCTCTTCAGCGGAAGTCAACAACTTAGCCTCTGGAATTGGCAGTAACCCAAGTGGATCCAGGCCCACCCTCTCTCGTGACAGACTGTATCTTAGCTGATGCCTCTGTGTGCTATGGATGTGATGCTATTTTGGGTTTAAAGACAGTCAGAGAGACACCAGGCACTTCTGGAGGTCAATGACCTGCACAAATGTGTTCGTGTTTGAACTCCCGTTCTTTTAGAGTCATTACACTGTTCACTGTTCTAAGCTTGCAATCTCGATAATTTCTGTGATTTTGTTGTGTCTCTCCAGTTAGGCTCCTCTTCTAACTGGGGAGGGACCCTTGTCACAGTATTTTGTTTCACATTAAGTTCCTATAATCATTGCTGCCTCCCCCAGCATTCAGCGAACTCTTGCTAGATGTTGCGAGCTCAGCGCATTGAAGTACATGGAACCATGTCTCTCTGTGTGATGTTTCCAATCTCCAGCCTTCTAATAAACCAGGGAACCCTGAACTTCCAAAAACTGATTTTAAGTTTTAAATTTTAGAATATGAGATCCTTAGGGGAAAAATCCCTTTGTTTCCATTATGAATTAAATCCATTAATTACCCAGGAAAGGCACATTTGTGCAGGTGTTTGACAGTTCATTAATACAATGTGCATTGCTGAACAAGTTTTCTGCTTCATTTGGGGTCTCATTCTCTTCCTCTGCTGATGTAACTTCTAATTCCATTCCAGCTTCTCTCAGTATCCGCTGCTAGGATGTATACGCAAACATACTGTCCAAAGCTCTCCAGGGAGCACATTGAATGGTGTCTCTGTTAGATGTGTGGCTGTTCAATCATGCCCCCATTGAGAGTTATTTTCTACCTGTTTTTTGGTCTTTCAGTCTTGGGTGAGACTTTCCAGTTGACTCCTGAGATACTTACTGTTTCTATTCAGTCTAAACTTCAGCAAGTGAATTTACAGTGGACTGTTCCAAACCTTACTCATCAAGAATTAAAAATGGTATTTCAGATAGAGATCAGTAGAATTAATACATCTAACATCATCTGGGTGGTAAGTATTTTTTTACTTAATATATTAAAAATTCTTTTCCCAGGCCATTATTTGTCTTTTATACCATACAAGAAATTTTATTATTCCAGAACATTTCCCTCTCAGTACAAGTTTCCTAAATAATTGAATCCCTATGTTTTTAGTTAAGACAGTGGGTCTCAACCTTCAAAATGCTGCCACCATTTAATACAATTCCTCATGTTGTGGTGAGCCCTAGCCATAAATTTATTTGCATTGTTACTTCATGACTGTAATTTTGCTACTGTTGTGAACTGTAATGTAAATATTTGTGTTTTCTGGTGGTCTGAGGCGATCCCTGTGAAAGGATCATTTGACGCCCCCCCCCCAGGTTGAGAACTGCTGAGTTAAAGCAAAGTAATATGGCCCATTGGGTTTGGTGGATTTATTTGAAAAATAGATTCTCTCTGCTGTACTGTTTGCCCCAAGACAGTCACTGGATCTGTCCCTGTAAATACTGGATCTGCATGTTCCCTGCAGATCAATTATCTCACTCTCCTCTCTGTTTCTCTGTCCATCCAGAGTTGGGTTGTCCTGAATACAATATATAATGACTTACTGAAACTTTTCTCACAGTGAGGGTTCTGAGGTTCCTTTTACTTGCCCTGTGTTGAGGGCACAGAGGAGCAAGTCCCAGCACTTACTCTCTGGCCAACACAGAGGTTCTGCTGGACTGCACTATACAATAGTTGAGTGTCTTCTGTTTCCTGGAATGTGGGTTTGCTTATACATAAATGAATCAATTTAATCCTTCTTGAGGGGTGGAGGCTGTAGGATCAGAAGTTCAAGACACCATGTGCTACATAATAAGTTCAAGGCCAACTTGGACTACATACACCCTTGCATCAAACCAAATGAAAAGAGAATCTTCAACTTTTTTTCGTTTTGAATTATTTGAGGTAAATTTTTCACTCCTCTTGATTCAGGCAATGGATGTGTCTACTGTGCCTGACACATTGGTCACAGGCATTAGATATTATTATGAGCTGTTTCAGGAGAGTTTGTCAAAGTAACTTAGAAATATTCTGGAGGTAAAGGACACAGAGGACTGATATAAGGGACCATTAGCCCCATTGAGGTCTCTCTTCTCTCAGGCTGCAAATGTTTGGCATTGAGGGATCAAGAATGTCTGTCCTTCTAGTTAAGCCTGTCACTAATGTTAAAATCTTCAGTTCTTTTTCATATCCATTACCAAATGTGAGGTCTGAGAAAATGGCTTAGGGTGAATAAAATCTGACTCAGTCCACTATGGCTTATAGCAGGTCTGTTGCTTGTTTCAGAGGGCAGTTTCCCACAATGGCAGCTGTTGACTGTGTGATTTCACCTTAGTAGTACATATGTGTAATCATTAGCTGTCCACTTCCCACCATCAGCATAGTTTCCCACAAACCCACTTTATTCTAAGAAACCTGATTGTTGTGATTCTGATAAGTATTGGTTAGTGGTTTGGGCCTAAAGAAAGATTCAACAAAGGTCCTGTTGGAAAAAGAACAGTCCAAAAACAGAAGATGGGAGAAGTGCTGAGGAGAATTTTGGAGCATTACCACTTATCACCACAACAAAATAGCAATAGAACAAGGGAATCTTATTCTGTACTTCTCTAAAAGACAATTCTTATCAGTTCTCATATCAGGAAAAGCAAGGAATGTTTGTCATGGAACAAGTGGCTCCCATTCTTTCTTTTCTTAAATCCGATTCCCTATTAAATTCGTGGAATGTAGTCTCTTTGAATGGGAAGGCAGCATGTGGGAATTATTTTTGTATTTATGAGTGGTTAAGGTCCCCAAGGGTGGATTATTACGCCATCCATTTATGTCATTTAACCCAAAACATACAGCTCCGGCCTCAGTACAGCAGTGACGACAACCAGCACACGGATAATTGTTTGCAGTTCAGTCAAAGAGAGGCAGGGAAATAGCCTCGTTTGTCACCTCCATGGCCAGACAGGGAAGATGGTCACATGCTATGACTAGGAGATGCCCTTGTCTGACTCTTCTTGTACATGGACTTGAGAGGAGACATGAGCTCTTCCTTCTGTTAAGGGAGGGAACATACTTCCTTCTGGAAATTCTTTGCTTGAGCATTTCCTTGTAGTGCAAGCAAGGAACCCCATCGCCACTTATGCTGAGAGAGACACATTACAATTTCATCATTCATTGTGCTTCCAACAAGCCGGATGAAATGTACATTAACCTAGGTGCTCATAGCTGGAATAGGACATTTCCCTGACAGTGTTAACCATACAGAGCCCTGCTGACAGTCACACTACATGGTGCTGTCCCTGGTCAAACTTTGATCTTTCCTCTAGGCCATCTTCTGTATTCTTTTGTCAACAGCAAGAGAAAGCAGAGTAGCAGCTCAAGCTTGGAAAGATGCCGGGGATGTGAATCATCTAGGGGTAGGATTCATGCTTGAGCAATGAGTCATTGCCCTCAGATATATTTCTATGCCTGTGTATTTGCCAATTTCTGTGACTTACTAGTGTCTGCAAGGGCTATATTCAAATTGCCACTTCAGTGACAAAAGAAGACAAATGTATCACTTTTTTTTAAATCACTAATTTGATTAACATAGTCAAAGTTTATCTTCCTCATTGGTAAGACTATAAAGACCTCAGCACATAAACTTGAGGTTAGATAGGATTCACAGTGTCTAAGGAAACGTGGCCTGCTACATATTAATCAAGTGACTAAATTAGTTAGTTCAGAAGGTTGGGCTGTGGGCCTGCATCAGGCATTGTTCAAGGTGTGGAGATTTACAAGTTGAGCCCACAAATGGGATATGTGTGTGGGGGTGTGTAATGCTGGGTCCCTTGTGAATGGTGGAGCTGTTGGTCTAATTTTCTCCCACAATTTGAATGAAAGATTCTTTGAGTCAAGGTATGAAAGGGGAAATAGAGTTAATTTAGCATGAAAGGTGGGAACAAGATCCCTGAGAAAACCCAATGGGAGCTATCAGAGGCCTTGAGAGAAGGATGTGCGGTGGCTACCAGATTTGAAGGCGGGCTGCAGTGTGTGGGCACATGGAAACAGGTTTGGGCAAGGAAGTGCAGGGCAGTACCACCCAAGGCCATGGGAAGAACAATCAGATGTGTTTACCTGGAGAGCAGTAAGAAGGAGGGGCATGGCAAAGTGTGACAGTTGCCTGCAGGGGACTGCCAGGGCAGGAATGGGTAGATCTAGGGAGATTCACAGGGGAACCCCAACTCTGGCCTGCTGACAGCATAGCAATTCATTATTGTTGTCTAGTTTAGTTTTCTTTTTTCTTTTGTTGTCTAGTGTTTATATTTAATAATATTCAAATGTAATGTCTTAGGGCTACTCATTAAATAATGAAAGTTTCATGAATATGGATATCAAAACAGGCAGGCAGAAATATGATCTAAGAATAAAGCAAAATAATAAGCTGGTATAAAATATTAACACTTTTAAAAAATCTGTTCTGTATAGAGTAGACAGGAGGCATATAATTAAATTTACCTGGGTGGACCAGTGTTCTTGTTCCACAGCTGTGTGAATCTGTTGTCTTCATGATTTAAGCTGGTGTTCTGAACAGGGTAGAAATGTAAGAGTTGTTGCCTACAAGTATGGCATGTGGCTATTGGGCTCCATATACTGAGTACAGATTCACGTTAGCCTCCCCAGGAAGTTCAAGATTCAGGAAGGAATGTGTCTTCCTTAGGGTTTCTATTGCTGTGATGAAATACTGTAACCAAAAGCAACTTAGGGAAGAAGGATTTTTTGTTTGGTACCCATTCATATAATAGTTAACATTCACCATCAAAGGGATTCAGGACAGGAACTCACGCAGGGTAGGAACCTGGAGGCAGGAGCTGATGAAGAGGCCATGGAGGAGTTCAACTTACTGGCATTACTTTCTTAATGAACCCAGGACCGTCAGACCAGGGATGGTACCACCCACAGTGAACTGAGTCCTCCATCAATCACTAAGAACAGTCCTATAGGCTTGCCTACAGTCTGATCTTAAGGAGTAATTTTTTTCAGTTAAGATTCCCTTTCTTCAGATGACTCTAGCTCATGTCAAATTGACTTAAAACTATCCAGCACATACTTGAGGACAGGGCAGGGGTTCTAGAGGGGCACATAAAAAAAATGAGCTCTTGAAGCTATAGGGGATTCAAAAAAAGAAGAAAATATGATCTCTGCTCTCTTGGGTTCATACCAGAGTCACAGGTAAATTTCAGGAAGGTGTTATGGTGGTTGTATATGGGAAAAATTTAGAGGAAAAAGCAGAAAATTCTCATAGGATCCTGAAATACAGCTCTGCAGGAGAGTTCTCACTAACCATCTGTGAGTACTAGGTTACATCTTCAACACTGAGATAGTTTAAGAAGGCTTCAGGAAGGAGATGGAGTATGACCTGGACTTCAATAAATGCAGCTAATTCCTAATGCAGAGGGAAGTGGAGGACACTAAGCCAACAGTGCCTCGTGAGCAGATATTGAGATGCCCAATAAGCCCTCAAAGGTTATGGGTAGACTATTGGGTCCAGAGAGAAGATACCTTCAAACTAATGCAAACCAAACTGTGGAAGCCTTGAAAGGTAGAGAAAGATATCATGGCACCATTAAAATTGATCAGTGTTGAGACTAGAGGTGCCAATGTCTTAGATAGATTAAGACCCAGGTCACCTTGAGTAGGTCCTCAGAGAGCACTAGGAGGAATGTTCAATTGGTGCCTCTAAGTCCTAAGGTTCTGACAGAGGGGCCTTTGAGAAGGGATGTGGTCGATCTGACCACCACATTTAAAACAACAAGAGAGAGAAACAAGGGCCTCTTCTGGAAGTGTTGATGTTCCCAAGATGCTGTGGAAGATTTCCTTGTTTGCTCAAACTTAGTTAATCTGATCTAAACCTAGCAAAATGAGTATTTATAAATACAATAGATATTACTTACTTCTAAAAGGACAATTCAATTAAATTTTCTTAGCAAGGTCTAAGTGACAAGGACGGTTGAATATCTGTCTCAGATCTTTGGTTCAGGGCTTGAATGACTTCTCTTTTCTGTCACTTGATCTGTATGGGTCCCTGGGCAATATGACAGTCGTGGGGACTGAGGAGACAGGAGTCCATAGCTGCCAATGCAGACATCAGGGCAAGAGATTGGGATGGATTGGGAGTGGACTTAACTTAGCATCATGGTGGAGTCAAAGTGGAGTAGAGTTTGTCCTTTGTAATAATTCAGGTTGACATATTTTCCAGGATACAATAACTGTGCATCTCCAAATATTTCCTTCATTTTAGGAGAATTACAGCACCACTGTGAAATGGAACCAAGTTCTGCATTGGAACTGGAAGTCTGAGGTCCCCTTGGAATGTGTAACACATTTCATAAGAATCAGGGCTATGGAAGCCGGTGCCAAGTACCCTCCACAGAATGCTTGGAGCAACTGGAGTTCCTGGAAAGAAGTTAGTGGTAAGAAGTAAAATGGTTACAGGTGAAGGGGGCGTAACAATAATCAGATTTAGTATAACTCAGAGGTCAGTAGTCAACTGAAGGGTATTGCAGCCCCTTTGAACGCCCCTGAGTGGACACTGGCATTATTTTCATTTGGTCATGCTAGAACTAAAAAGTGGCTTTGAATTTCCCCCATGGAACTCTAGATGGCTGAAGTTTTATCCTTGAATTAATTTAATTATGTGATTTAATTATATGATTCAGATAATTTTGCATTCATTTTCTAAATGTGTGAAGTATGTTTACTTTAAAGTTGCATATGTGCTTTTATTAAACAGCACACACATTCAAATACACACACACACACACACACACACACACACACACACACACACACACACAGGCAACATGTATTGAGGATGTTTCTGTAACGGGTCCAACAGCTTTTTTTCTTTTGAGACTATGGTACTTCAGAAAGCAGCCTTAGACAATGTGTAAACAAATGAGGGCAGCTGTGTGTAAATAAAACTTTATTTACAAAACAGATGGCACACTTGACTTGGCTCATGGGCCAATCCTCAATTTAGAGACAAGGAGCAATAAGAGGAGAAGAAAAGCAGCTTTTCATTATAGTGATAAAATTGTGGACAAATAACTTTAACTATCCTTTAATTTTGATCATTGAACATTGTTGTAGGTAAAATTTAGAATGGGCTTTGCCATAGATTCTCATGTTCCACTAGGCTATGGCCAGATCTATAGCAATAGCATCTCTATTCCTCACTATATATATCCTGACATAATATATGAAATTCTACTAATATAATCATTTCTTTGTCAAGCAAATTTATTAACTGAAACTAGCAACCTATTAACCCAGGAATAGCTTAATGCACACAATAATAGTAGTATAATAAAGTATACATTCTACAATTTTAAACACTAGCTGTCACATTAACCCTAAGAAATAGGCTTCATTTTTATTCCCACTTGACAGATACAGAAAATGAGGTCCAGGGAAAGTAAATATATATATATATGTATATATGTATATATACATATATATATATTCATATATAAATATACATGTATATTTATATATGAAATGCATAAAATGTATAAATGCATAAAATGCATAAAATGTTTTTTTAAAAAGCCATGCGTGTTTGCTAGGTGACTCAGAGGTTAACATAAATTCATTGTATGAATTGAATGTACTATATAGTGAGTTCAAAGCTGACCAAGAATATGTAGTGAGATTCCCATCTCAGAACAAGCAAACAACAGCAAGAGAAAAAGAAGTAAATGTGTTATAAACAATTTTGGTAAAATGAACTAGACTTTTTAAAAACTGTAACCATAAAATGTATACAAGAATAAATGAAAATCCTGACCCTCAAAGAGATGTTTCTCAACCATGGTTATTCAGTAGAACCATATGGAGGTGATTAAAAACCTTCAGAGAAGCTATGCACAGGACACTTGGCACAGGTGAGGTCAGTGACAGAAATATCTAGTGGCCTAATAGGTGACCCGCCAGGTTTCATCATGCTGAAGATAGAGGTGAGGTAGTGAAGCCTGAGTCACAATTAGAGGGAAGCTTCTTCTAAAAGCCCACCTAGAGGGAGACATTGGAGAAGGTGGCAGCAGGGAGGAAGTTCCTTCAAAGAGGAGAGTCCTAGGATTTTGCTGTGTCACAGGTCACAGCAAAGAAAAGACTGGAGCAGGAGAAGATGGATATTGAGTGGGCAGCATCTCGGGGAAGGGGGAGAAGATGTGACTCAGTATGATGGAGACAGACATGGCTTTGGGGTTGGACGAGTTTTAGCAGTGTTTAAGCCATTCAAGGGAGATTGTTCAGGGGTACAGTCCATGATGGCATGAATGGTCAGGTTGGTAGGGGCTTGCAGCAGCTGATTGCATCTCACCCACAATCAGGAGACAGAAATGCTAGTGCCTGGCTTCCATTCTCCATTTCATACAGTCCAGGACCCCAGCCAGGAGTGAGAAGGGCTTCTCATATGATTAATCTAATAGCAACATCACAGTAACTAGAAGTGGTGGCAATGTTGCTGTTTTAGATGGAAAAGTATGGCAAAAGATGATACAGTGGAAAGGATTGCTTTGGACCCACAAAAAGGTCCAGAAATCATGTGGAAGTTTAGGTTGCTATTTTCCCAAGAAGGTAGAATAAAATTATATTAATTACGGGGAGTGAGAGGGGATTTGTCTTGAAATCTGAGTAAGACTCTAACCAAGGCCTTTTGTCTTACAGTACAAGTTTCAGTTGCACCTAATACGTTATTAATATTTCCTGAAAATAAGCTGTTGGAAGAAGGCTCCAATGTCACCATGTGCTTGCTTCATGGACAGTATCTGTATAATGTATCCTGTCTGTTGCAAGAAGAGCCAATCCATGGAGAACAACTTGATTCACGAGTGTCACTAATAAAGTTGAATAATGTTGTTTTTCTTAGCGACTCAGGGACAAACATCTATTGTCAAGCCATGAATGCCACTAAAAAGCTATTTGGTACTGTCCTCTTTGTCTCAAGTAAGTATTAGCACAGTGGCTCTCAACCTTACTAATGCTGTGACACTTTAATACAGTTCTTTATGTTGTGGTGACCCCCAACCACAAAATTATTTCTTTGCTACTTCATAAATGTAATTTTTCTTGTTACAAATTCTAATGTAAATATCTGACATGCAGGTTGTCTGATAAGCGACACCTGTGGGTGTCCCAACCCACAGGTTGAGAAACACTGTATTAGAAGTCTCCTGCCTTCTCATTTCCTATGAAACACCCTGGATCTCATGTACCAGGAGGCACAGGAATATTTTACATGTGGTTTTAGTTTTCTTCGATTTTACAAGTCTTCCAAAAGAGGTTTTGAAAATAAGCAATGCTCCCAGGATTTCCTATTGTTTCCTGTTTTATGGTTAACAGTTTTATTCCTAGAACCAACAGTGTTAAAGGAGAGAGGTTTCAGGATATAGTGCACAGAGCTCCAAAGACCTATGTCGACCCTGTCTCTTGGCTGTATCTGTCCTCTTGGTTATTTCTGTGATTGGGCATTGTGATGGTTTAGGGAATCTATGAGTATGGGTGGCTTCTAGCTCTGGTGTACTAGTTCAACTATTATGGTCAATATCATTCGTAACTGAATGGAAAATTAATTCCTTGGCCTGTTTCAGTGAAGTGGGAGCATGCTGACTTTTCTGTAGCTGCACTACACCTATGCTATGGCCTTCTGTGTCTGCTCTCGAGTTTCCATCACTGTAAAACCATAGGAAAGTATCTGAAACATCTCTCTCTATTGGAAAAGGAGGCAATTCCAGACCCGGATGCTTCCATAATCCGGATCCCTTATTGTAGGCTCTGGGAACAGAAGTGGCTCCACATTTGTGAGGAGCTTTGCCCCTCCTGGTGTTCGCTGCTCCCCACTGCAGAACTGAACTAGTTCACAGTCTGGCTGACATCCCTAGGCGTTAATGTAAGCCATGGGATCAAAATGGAACACCAACCCTCTTTCAGATAGAGACAGTTGCCAACCTCATGCACAATATTGACTATACATCCCCAAGATATCCTACACAGGGAAAGAGACTAGCATATTTCAGGAGAGCACCTGAACTACTGACCTGCCGATTTCCACCTCCTCATTTTCTCTTTGTTTGAGGGACTGTGACTTGAGACTCCAAGCAGAACTTTCCTTTTGACTTGTCTTTCAATGATCTTTCATTTTTTTCTTTTGTATGGATAGAAGTGCTTGAGGAGCCCAAGAATTTTTCCTGTGAAACCCAAGACTTTAAGAGTTTGAAATGTTCCTGGGAACCCGGGGTAGACACTGCTTTGGCCTGGTCTCAGCAAGATCCTCAGAGCTACACTTTATATGAATCGTGAGTCTACTCTGATTACACCATCTGCAGGTTCATCCTTGTTTAATCATCACAGGACAAGCAATTCTCCCCTAGAGAAGACATGCATACTCTTGGATGTGTCTTCTTTCTTCTGGATAAACTTCTGTTTCCTACCCTTTTTAGTTAAGCCTGTATTAAAGTGTCTTTAGAAAATGTCCAAGTCTATTTAACAAAAAAAAAAAAAAAAAAAAAACCAGAAACAAAACAAAAATAATGGAGCACAAGGAGGATTATATTGCAGAAATTGCGAATAAATATCTCAGAACTCCCTGCTGGGATCACAAGGAAATCTTTTAGTGTCTACAAGGGGTGT
Organism: Cricetiscus sungorus; assembly: GCA_030556225.1. NCBI lineage: Eukaryota > Metazoa > Chordata > Mammalia > Rodentia > Cricetidae > Cricetiscus > Cricetiscus sungorus. The sequence goes on along the minus strand of JANBXA010000398.1, from coordinate 10,102,789 downwards.
AGGACCTTCTATCTAATGTGCTCTGAAAGAACATGTACAATAAAAAATAAGAATAATTGATTGTGTTTATTCGTATTAAGATAGTATTGTCTGTTGGTATGACTTTCCCTCATTTTTCTAAAATTTTAAGAATATTCAACTAGATTGATTGATGTATATAACCACCCACAAGAAAAGTTCATCCCATATAGAAAATGCATAGAAATGTTGTTATTATTGGTGACAGAACAATGAATTTACAGCTTAAGAGTCCCAAGGGATCAGGATAAATCTGTCTTGGTGGAAGTGTTTAAACTCTATCCTTGCTGTCTTGTTTTGTTCAATATTTTAAGGTTCTCTGGGAGACGTGAGGTTTCTGACCACAGAAATTCACATAACTGGCAAATCACTGAAGATTCACAGGAAACATATAACTTCACACTCACAACGGAAAACAAGCTAAGGAAAAGAAGTGTCAACATCATTTTTAACCTGACCCATAGAGGTGAGAGTGATGCCACAGCCAGTGATGGAAATTAGCATACCATTTTATGCTATGAGACCCGGTGAATGCACTGTAGATGTTGGTCTAGTTCACAACCCTAGTGAAGCTAATCTTTGTACTTCTATTTGCTCACACTTATCCTCTTGGATGTGTGTTTTCTCAAGCACTTGTTTTGATCATATCTCAAGTATCAATGAGTTCTCTAACAAACTTTAAGTCTAACATTCTGACATGTGTTTATTGCACAGTCTATTCCAGAATCTCTCTCTCTACTCTCCTTCAAGCAAAACTGTCTCTTGCTTTAAATTGTGGGTAGGAATGTAGCTTTGTGTTCTCATTTCCTATTTGTTCAAAGATCTGGGTGGTGTAGGGCTTATCAAGCCATCTATAGCTATCTAGTAGTTTCTTCTTATATACTGTTAAGTTGCCATGATATGCTTGTACTGGGGAACATTGTTGTACTCTCTTTGCTGTGCTACTATGTAGCATTTCATGGAAATGCACACTATTTTATTAATTCATCTTTTTCAATGGCTTGCAAGTTGTATCATGTTTTGCTTGGGGTACTGTTTTCACTAATATTACAATTTTTCATGTGTCTGTACGCATGAACTTTATTTTTTAGCATGTACCTAAGAATGAATTGTCAGATGCATAGTCTTCCTGAGTGCTTACTTCTCAAGACATGTTCCAAAATTATTTTCCTGCTTACAATCTCATTCTATGGATTTACTTATTCTCCAGGTTATTGGATCACTTTTTATTTTTGCCAGTTGAACTAAGCATAAAATGCTATTTCTTGATGGTTACTAATTTAAAAATCTCTTCTAATACTAGAAATGCATCTATTTTCTCTTTAATTATGTGCTTGATTCTGTTATTAATTCATTCCTACATGGGTTGTTATGTTTTTTTCATTGGTGAGAGTTTTTCATATATTCTTAATGCAGATCCTTTGTTATCAGTTCCTATAGCTGCCAATATCTTCACTCAGTATGTAGTTCTTAATTTCATACATGCCTATTGACAACAAAAGATCTCAATTTTAACATAGAGAAGTGTACCAAAGTCCTTTAAAGAAATCCTTTTTCATTTCAAGGTCAAAGTCAGAAATACAGTCATTCATAATTTTTTACTGAGTTTTAAAGTGTCTTTAAATATAAATCTCAGTTTTGTATATAAAATTGAGATGTAACAATGAGATTGTTTTAATTTAGAAGAACCACTTGTTCATTTCTATTCATTTAGTAGCTTTTATTTCCCTACTGATTTAACAGTTATGAGAGTGTATTAGAGTCTAGACTCCTGAACAGTTTCTCTCTTTCCACACTAATACTCCCTTCTAGTTTTGTGAACTTCAATTGCAGTGGGTCTGGATAAGTCTCTCAATGCCCTTTGCCAGGTGGGTTCCTGTCATTGTAATTGTTATACTCTCTTAGACATAATCCCTGGGACTCACTTGTCAAATTCCATGAAAACCTCTTCTGGTACTTTTTGATTTAAATGGAATCTACAATGATAACTTGGATAAATCTGTGTCTTTGTGATATTAAGACTTCCAATGCATGGAACATGATTATTTTTATATTTATTTAGGTTTTTGTTCATAATGCTTTACATTTTGCACATTTAAAAATCTATAAATACTCCAGCAGTTTCTCTGTAGACCAGGCTCGCCTCTAACTCATGGAGATCTACCTGCCTCTGCCTCACAAGTGTTGAAATTAATGGCATAAACCATCACTGTTCAGCTGACTCCAGCAATTTCTAAAACTGGCTTATGTTTTATTTCCTGATGTTTCTCTCCTTCTTGTCCTATATTATTATATTTGCATTTATATTATTCATTTAAAAAACATTGTTAGGTCTTTTTAGCTTATGAATAATAATATGTTAATGAGAACATTAGTTCTCATGCAAAAGTTTGTCTACACATGTTTGTTATTTGAAGTTGTCTCTCTAGGATGTTCTTTAGAAATGGCTGATGAAACAGTTGTCCCTTGAATCCCTGAATGTCAAAGCCAGACTCTTAACTTTGTACTTAAAAGTCAGGTTGACTGGGTATAAAATTTAACTCTGCCTAATGAACTCAATTCCTGCACTCTCTAGTGATTCAGAGAAGGCTGATGAATATCCATATGGCCATATGGTTTTCCCCCATTATTAAACACTTGATCTTTTGGCCTAGCTACCATAGGATTTTTTTTTCTTTAAATTCCAGCAATTGTACTGGAGTTTGTCTATTTTATGTTGATCCTTCCAGTGACATGGTATGTTCTTTCAGTGTGTAGTTCTGAATGTTTTAAGAAAGATATTTGAGTTACAGTTTTTCATATTTTCTTAAGAATCTGCCACATTGCCATTAGGGAAGATTAAAGGCTTAACCATACTCTTGTTAGCTCCCTTCTGATGTGCTCTTCAGAAAGTCCAGTTACCCATGCATTACATCTTCTCCAGGTGCCACTTTGTTATGAGTTCTTGTTACTTTTGAAGATCATTCTTTTCCCCTCCTAGTTGCTTAAAAAGCTACCTATTGTGCATATTAGCCCCGGGACCCTTTCTAAGAAGCACCCATCACCTGAACTTTGGATATATAATTTAGGCTGATGAAATATTGGGGCAGTGTGTCTATTAGTTCAAGGTGTAAGCTGTGTTCTTCTGACCCCTATGTCCTTGAGTTTTGTGATCATCCTCCATTATGTACTACCATTTGATTTCCCATTGTGCTTATGTAAACATTTGCTTTATATAGCCTGAGGATTTTTAAAACCAGGTTTGCATCTAAAATCGCTGTATGTTCCATATTCTAATAGTAAGGCTTTCTCTATTTCCTGAAGTTCCTTGTGACTATTTAAAGGTCCTGGTCTGGTTGTTCTAATACCACTGCTACTTTGCTTTGCAAGTCACTTTGTTGACTTTCTGTTGACAAGTTATTAGGCTCAGCTGTTTCATTACTTTACCTCATGAACTTGAATTCCTCCACAAGCATTGATTGGGCCATTAATGTCAGGAGAAGGATGAAAGAAAAACCTCAGTCTTGTCAGCTGAAATCCTAAAGTGAGGAAAATCTGAAGACAAAGACCCAGAAACCCCAGAGAACTGGATTAATTCCACTTCCCTGTAGCAAACAGACCATCAGGGCAGGGTTCAGCTTCAGCCCCAGTCCCCACCTCTACCCTCTTTATAGCAAGAAAGGATGGCAGGAACAGAACAGACCATGTGACCACCATCACAGCAAGTAGTTTGGCCTAAGGGCATACTGGACTATCTATGCCCACTTGTAGTCAAAAGATTGCCATCTACTGGTGATATAGCAGCCATGCTCTCTGTTTTTTGTTTGACAAATCTATCAGTAAACTTTGCCAAATGGTTAGTCCATAGATTGTTGATTCTCCACACAGACCTGGGAAGAGCTTAAGCATCACTGATAGGTGAGCAGGTAACTTGACCCTTCTGGGAAGTGAGGTATTTGTTCATGGGGCAATTGAGTCCCATCTTAGATGTACAATTTCATTGAATAATCAAGCTCTGTTAACCTGGTCTCATTTCACTGGTAATAATAATTTGCATGTATCCAAGTAAGACTGGTACAGTGGCACATGTAAAGCTCTGGTTATCTGATGTCTGGTCTGAGAGCAGTGCCCAACAGCAAGGAAGGATCTGCCCATGCAGGCAGTTCTGTCAACTTGGGAAGCAGAGGTAGATGATAATGACTTTGAGCCTAGGTGTTGTGATCCAGTGAGACCCCAGAAGGAAGAAAGGAAGGAAGACCACTTTTTCCTTTGGCTTTCAGCTTATATAGTCCCGACATTTGACCTGCTATAAGAAGTCTGCTGTTTGTCTTCATGTTCAGAAGAGCTTTCTGAAAAGGCATCTTGGCTGTCACAGGGTAATTTGAAACATTTCTTAAAATCTGTGTTAAGTCCCATAAAAACAAGGTAATGTCCTGTTCTCCACTCCCTATGCAGGACAGCGTTCATTAAATAACCTTTAACTCAGATGACAGGCACAAATGGACATGTCCATTTTGTGATTCAGAGTCTCAGCTATGAGGGGATACTCCTCAAGGGATTGAGGTACAATTGTGTGCTAAGAGTGGTCCATATTCCTCTGTCTATAATGTAACCAATAGTAAAAGGAAATGATTCAGAAGCACATAAACAAATGAGTATCGGGAACACGTTTTATCCTTTAACTGCTTGAGGTCATCAGCCTTATTTTTTCTTCAAACAACCAAGAGATGTTGTGTTGTGGGAGCCACTATCCAAAACCACAGAAAGTCTGAATTGTCTGATTTGTTCATGTAATATTTATAGCCTGTAGCCATTCTCCATATGTTTCATCTGACTCCCAGACAGGGTTTCATTCTCCATACTGTACTTCCCAGTTCTAAAATTTTCAGTTAGTTATTTCCTGTATTCCATTATTACCTAGTTTACCCTTCAATCTGTACTCTAAGCAGAGAGAGAGACATTAACGGGCAGTGTGATACTATGTTCATTCCCCAGAATGACAGTAGTGAATTCATCCCTGGGGCCCATGATCACAGTCATTGCTCTTGGTCAGATTTGCAGTGCCAAGCATGTTTCTTCCTCTGTGGTGGTAGACAATTGTTGGTTACCCCTCTAGTATTCATACCCCTACTTCACCTAGGAGTGTCTTACTATATTGGTCATTTTTGTAGTTCTCAGGGTTCATAGTTGGTTGTTGATTAACTTCCAAACCATCCACAACAGTCTGTATAGCACCTTTTCGAAATCTACCTAGCAGCAGGAAGCTTCTTGGTCACAACCGACTTGATGTCTCCATACCCTGTGACTAATGTGTATGGTGTCTTCGGCAATAAGGTCTTATCAAGTTCGAGTGTACAACCAAGATCACAGATGACAGCCTAAACTATTTTAAGGGTCTCTGGGACACCTCTTATCAACAATTTGAGATGTGTTGGACTTTTTGTTTGCTAATGTATGATACCTGGAATAAGCATAGTCCCTGTGAAGGGTAACTCCAATTAAACTCTTTTAAATTAAAAAATGTATATGATACTTATAAAATAGGTCTTTTTTTCTATATGGCTTTTCAAACATCCTAGTTTTATTTATCTCTCCACCACCCCCTTCCTGTTCATACCTCAGCATCCTTCTTCTCAAACCTTCCCCTGCATTGTTCTCCCTTTCTTTTTCTCTTTATTAGTGTCTCTGCTGAGAATTGTTTTCCTTCTATGCATTTCATCTGTTTGGCTGTGGCTCATGAACCTATTTCAAACACTTGTGTAGTAATTCTATTTTATGGGTTATTGGAGGCATCTGTTGATGACCTTTTCCCTTTGCAATTGCTGACATTATTATGGGATGTTTTGCATATTGGATTTTTTAGGGTTATTTCTTTGACACTGTATTATTTTAGTTAGACTCAGGTCACATTATAATGCTCCTCTACTGGCTGTCTGCTTTAAGTTTTGACTATTCCTCCACAACCTGATTGAACATATTTAATTTTAAGAGAATAGGTACTTTTCTTCAGTGTCTAATCCAACATAAAATATATAATGCAATTGGTGAGTGAGTAAGACTGCATACTGGACACACTACACACTGTCAGCAAGCCCAAACATAAACAAAAAGCACTGGTGAACAAACAAGTGACAGAATGAATTGCTTATTTACTGAGCTCTGTTTGGATCTGCTTGATTCTCTTCCTTTGTTCCTTTTTCTTTTATTGACAGTTCATCAAAAAGCTCCTCATGATGTCACCCTGGAAACTATAGATGCTACAAAAGCCAACATGAGCTGGAAGGTGCACTCCCGTGGAGACAACTACTTACTTTTGTGTCAGGTTGAACTACAACATGAAAGAGAAGTGATACATGTAAGAACATTTCTTTGTTTCCTACTTTTAAAATTTCTAGAGAGAGATTCCCGAATAAGCTTTTTTTTTTTTTTTTTTAACCTTGGGTGTCACACATGTCACACACCTGTAATCCTAGCATTGAGAAGGCTAATTTGGTAGATCTCAAGTTTGAAGCTAGCTTTGGCTACGTAATGAGACTCTATCTGTAAGAACAACCAAAATTTCAGGACAAACATGCAGGGGTACACCTGTAACCTTAGCATCTGAGAGGTAGAGGCAGGAGATTACTATACGTTGGAAGCCAGCCTATTGTGCTTAGAGAGTTCCAAGCTAGCCAGGGCTACCTTACAAAACCTTACCCAAAACCAAAAAGAACAATCTAAAAATAAGAAAAATCAATCAATCAATCAGGCCTTTATTTCAACATTTGTTCACAGTATGGATTGCCATTGGAAAGGGGTCCTGACATTGATCCAAACATTTAGCACTAAAAAGAAAATCTTAGGGGAAAAAAAAGTCCCCTGGAAGAAGACCCAGCCTTCTAAATCAGAGATGGCTGTGTTCTGATTCAGCTTTGCAACACAAATGCAGCTATAGTCTTTGTTTTTCCTTCGCCTTCTTGACTCAGGAGCACAAGGTTTCTGTCCATATGAGTGCAAGCTACCTCTTCAGTGATCTGGAGCCAGACACAGAGTACAAGGCTCGTGTGCGCTGTGCAGATGCCAACCACTTCTGGAAATGGAGTGAGTGGGCTCAAAAGGAGTTCAGCACACCTGAGGATGGTATGTGGGGCTCCCTGGCATTGAACTCAGAGTCTAAGCCTCAAGATACGCATTTGATAACAGTTTCATTTCTAGTGTATGCTTTCTCAGGTAGTTTCTTTGCTACTCCTGGGTTCACTTTGACTCAGGATTGGGGACAAAATGATGTGTCAATGTCTTGGAAAGCACAGGCCTCATACCACACAACATCAGACTGTCCTTGGGAATGCATGGTCTTTGGGACACTCATCTTTATTAACAGGTGATTCATCTCAGTGCTAGTACGGGGTTCCTCTCTGATTGTCTTTGGTACTTAAGGTTTCTTCAGCCCTGAGTGTGAATGTTTATTCTCCAAAGAACTATGTCACAGGACTTAGGTGGGTCTCAGACCTTTCCAGTTCAAGATAATAAATCTTGGCTGTCGTCCATTTTCTAGATAAGGCAACTTGTACCCGAGGATTGAAGGGACTTGGCTGTGTGTGTGGTGTTAATGAACAGCAGACACACAATAAAGCAATAGGAGCAGCTCATCTGTGATTGTTAGCGATGCTTTGTACTCCTTGTTACATATGCAGGAACTTGTTTGAAATGTTTTTTGCTCTTTTGGCTTTTTGAGGGGCCCACCACCCAGCACCCAAAATTAATACACACACGGGGGCTTATTATTACTTATGAATGCCCAGCCGTAGCTTGGCTTATTTCTAGCTTGTTTTTCTTAACTTTAAATTAGCCCATCTGCCCTTTCCCTCTAGGCTTTCATCTTTTTTCTGTATATCTTACTTTCCTTCTTACTCCAGGGCTGGCCAGGTGGCTGGGTGGCCGGGTGGCTGGGTGGCCGGGTGGCCGGGTGGCCAGGTGGCGGGGTGGCGGAGTGGCTGGGTGGCGGGGTGGCGGGGTGGCGGGGTGGCGGGATGGCGGGGTGGTGGGTGGCTAACCCTTGACGTCCTCCTCTCCTTGTTCTCTTGCTCTCCTTTCTTTCTTGTTTCTCCTGTTTATCCTCTCTGCCCACCAGTCCTGCCTATCCTTACTCCTGACTTGCTATTGGATGTTCAGCTCTTTATAAGACCATCAGATGTTTTAGACAGGCAAAGAATCACAGCTTCACAACAAATGCAGCATAAACAAAAGTCACACACCTTAAAAAAAATTCTACCGCAGGAACTGTTCTGATTCTCATGTTCTATAGGAGACTACTAAGGCAAAGAGGCAGAGTGAGTGATTGCCCTGAAATTCACCCCCAAATTGTTTTAAAGGAGGTACCCAGAGTGGTCTTGAGTTAAAAGTCTGGTTCAGCTCACTGGGGTAGAACACATGCCTAGAATGCTCAAGAATCTGGGTTCAATCCCTCACACTGAAAAAAAAAAAAATACAGATAATAGACAGACAGACAGATATATAGATAGATAGATAGATAGATAGATAGATAGATAGAGGTAGATAGATAGATAGATAGATAGATAGATAGAGGTAGATAGAGAGATAGATAAAGATAAATAGATAATAATAGATATAAAGATAGAAAGTAGATAATGATAGATAGATAGATAGATAGATAGATAGATAGATAGATAGATAGATAGGAAAGAAAATGGGTCCTCCTAATATATCAATGGAGTAACCACAGATGCAGTACAAATCAACTCTAAGTTTACATAAATCTCTGAATGCAGTGCACAGAGAAAAGATTATGCCTTTTAAGCAGGTTGCTTTCTGGACTTTTACTTCCCTTTTCAATCTTCAGTTTTCTGGAGCTGCCCAGAGCATGAGCTAGGGTTTCAAAGTTAGACGAACCAAGACCTGGCTTGGTTCATTTGCATAGAGACCATAAAGTGGACTCTTGGAAGCAGTACATGGGGCCATGACTTGGGGATCAGGCAGCAGGTCTCCTGTGTGTCCACAGGAGATAGTTGACAGGGTCAGGAAGCAGAGGGAACAAAGAAGTATTTCCAGGTTGTGACTCCAGTGAGAGGCCAGCTAGAGGAAAGCCAACAAGAGCCCCTAGGCTTCCTGTCCCCAAAGGCCTAGGTTAGTGTTTCTCTATCTTAGCCTTGCACGTGGCAATGGGTTGCTGTCTATAAAGGGGGAGGGGAAAGAACTGACCTAACTCTTCTTAGAATTATTCTGATAAATGAAAATTCTTTGGTGAGTTCCAGATGCTCTGGGGCAGATTCATTCAAGGGAAGTTGATCTTTGATTTTAAAGAACGTACTATAAACAGATATATGGAAATGTTTTTAATGGAGCATGGTATCATGTACAATGAATACAGTGAAATGAATGTAGTGTCATCTTGCCTGTGAACCTGTAACAGTGGCCACACCCTTTGGGTGTGGTTACGGGTACAGGCATGACCTTTTTTAAGATAGAGGAGCTGGGGTTGGAGACCCCTTGGGTCTCGGAGAACCTCAGGGAGGCAAGGACTACATCCTTCAAGCAGGAACACCACGACAGTTACTTGCTGTTACCTATGTAAGTGCTTTCCCAATAAACACCTAATTATAATTGATCTTGGGTCTGTGAACTCATTATAATGCCTTGCCTTCATTTGGCGATCCATCGTGAGTGGGTTTCTCTGTAGACATCAAACCATCTAAAACAACCTCAGAAACACAAGGACCTGTACATCTCACTCACAAAGGCAGTGAAGAGACTTTGGAGGCTGAGTGCACAGTGAACACCGGCCCAGTTCCCAGCAGTAGAGCCAGGGCACCCTCAGTTGACGTTAACAAACATCTCCCCCAGTGCCCTATTTCAAGTCAAGTGGAAGACATTTCCAGAAGCATGGGCAATTTATCACTAAGTTGCAAAAGATCACAATTACAGACCAGAGTGAACCCTCAGAAGAAAATAGCAGCCAGAGCTCAGCAGTGGGACTCCCGAGAGGCCTCATTACATGGAAGTGTCAGAAATGCAAACCAAAAACCTAGTGCCACCCCCATAAGTTTACCCACAGAACAGAGTGTTACCAGCGTGTATCAGACCAGCGTGTTACCCACACAACAGAGTGACTCACCAAGTCATTGTCAGAGGGGTAAGTCTCCTGCTTCCTCCGAAGAGTGGCAACGCAGGGTTAGGCAACATCTTGATGACATCACAGCAGCACGCCTCCTCCTACTCTACCACCTGCCTGCACAGCTGCTCTCCATACAAGAGTCGCTGGCCCTGCAGAAGCAGCAGAAACAGAATTACGAGGAGATGCAAGCAAAGCTCGCAGCACAGAAACTAGCTGAGAAACTGAATATTAAAATTCAGAGCTACAATGCAGAAGGGGAGTCTGCAGGGAGATACCAAGAAGTGAGGGATGAAGATGATGCCCAGTCCTCAGATGAATTCCGAAGATGAGCACTGGGAAATTTCTCTCCAAAGCTGACTGTTGAGCTGTCATTTCCTCATAGCAAACTTTCTACCAAGTATCAAGATCAGTGTCAGACCTTGTTGAGGGACAGCAGTTTTTAAAGTTACACAAAAGTAGCTACAAAATAAGAGCCCAGTTTGTCTTTTGGAAGATGATCTTCATGTGCTTGAACAGTTTAATATTTGAACATTGTGTTCTACCGTATTGTATTACAGTTTTGCAGTATGTTGTGCATTGATCTGATATTTTAGTGTGAGTAGAACACACTTTTTCTTTAAGATAGCTGCTTTTTCCTTATTCTTACTCTTACCAAGTAGCGTTGCTTAAATCCCTTTTGGTAAGAATACTTTGTTATCTCAGGCACCTAAATATGAATTAGGAAGACCTGGCTCCTTTTCTTGATAAATGCAAGGAGTCTAGAGAATGGTGCGCACGCTTGCACGGAGTTCCTGAGATGCTGGGTGTGAATACTGAGGAAGAAACTTGATTTTTACAACAAGTGTTTATTTGCTCCTCCTGTCTTTTGGGGTGGCTGCAGTCTTCCTGTGATGAAGATAAGAGCACCTTGAGGAGGCTCTGGGTGGGGAGGGTTTCTGAGCTGGTTTGCGGAGCTAGCTGCTCTTGGCTTCCCTAGCTCATTGCTGTCCTGGATGATAGTTCCATGTACAGGATGCTCATGTTTGCTAAGGAAACTGGTGTTTTTCTAAGCGTTATGGTTGAATTGTCAGTGTATTGCTTTTTTCCTTTTTAAACCCAGAGAGGTGTTTATAGGCTGCAGAAACCTCAGTCTCATATATATATATATATATATATATATATATATATATATATATATATATATACACATTTGTGTTATTTAAATGATCATATCATCATCTCCAGCAAAGATAACAATATGTTATCAAAAACCTTTGTCTATTATGTGGAACCTATAAAGGAGAAATAAAATAACAATCAGAACAACAACAACAAAATCAGACTGGAGCTTTTTCCCCGCTAGACTCGTTTTGGCGGTACAGCTGCGACACCTGCCGGCTAAATATAGTTACTACAATTTGAGACCAACTGGCTAACAAGCAAGCACCCAGACATCAACCTTCCAGGACTCTACTTACGGTAGTCCACTGTATCTTTTGCAATTTATGCTAATAAATAAACACATAAATACATAAAATTAACTTCTCCATACCAAAGTCGGATAATACTACTATACAGAAAGTAAAAAATCTTTTTGTTTCTTATATGAATGGGATTTTAGAAGAGGTTCAGGACATACCTGAAACATACTTACTATCAGTTGTAGTGGCTATTAGCTTAATAACCCATATAATATCCTTAAAATGATTTGATAATATAGCAAAGAATGAGGAACTTATAGAAATCATACAGTCTTTACAGACTGGTAATGAAAGCTTAGTAGAAAGGATTCAGATCACTGAAAACAGCAATGATGATTCAACAAACAGAATGCAAGAAATGAAATTCAATAATGAACTCTTAACAGAAGAAATTTGCTTTGTGGCAAACAGAGCATGGAAAATGCAACATAATAATGAACTACTAACAGAAAAAAAATGTATTGTGTGTCTGAGATCAATGACAAGCTTCCAGGTTTTTGGAAGGCAATCTGCGTGCCATTCAGAAAGCCTCTAAGGATGGGAATATTAAATCACTGGAATCAGGTGAAGGAAGAGAACAAGACACTGACTGATTTATTGAAATCCTTAGAAGTCTATACTATCCAGGAACTTCAAACACTCCAAGAAGCAATGGTGAATAGATTATAGGCCATAGAAAACCTTGAAACCGAGACACTAGGAGCTGAGGTAAAAATTAAAGAGAATGAAAGGGATTTAACATCACCAGTACCTTTTAGAGTCAGAGATGACTTACCAAAGGTCGTAACATCATCACCAGCTATGGTCTATCCAATCACTATTATTGAAAAGCCAGCAAATAAGAAACATCCAGAGGGATTTGTGGGATGTCAGTGGCAGTCAATACATATGAAAGACTTAAAAAGGTTTCATATGGCACATATTTAGTAGAATCATGGGCTACAAGATACAGAATAACCCCAAATGACTGGAGCCAATTAGTCTCAGCTGTCCTTGAAATACACCCCCCCCAGATCCAATGGTATTCATTATGGAGGGAAGGCCAAAGCCCTTGAACATCAAGGCCATACAAATGGTTATAAAACTCCCAGAGATACAATTCTTGGTGAAGGTCTTTATGCTGGTGCAGAGACTCAAGATGCATATTATGAACACATCTCATCCCTATGCCATACAATAGCTTTAAATGCTTGGGACAAGACTCAAGAACCAGGTAAATGAATTGAATCATATACTAAGGTCATACAAGGCCCAAAAGAATCTTCTAGTGAATTTATGCAAAGGTTGACTAACGTGGTACAAATAGGGGTAGCAGATCCAGACACTAGATGAGTATTCATTGAATCTCTAGCTTTTGAAAATGCTAATTTAGAGTGCAAAAATGTGTTTTGGCCCTTAAATATCAGATCAGCACCAATGGATGAATGTATCCTGCACACAGCCAATATTGAGTCTTTTGAGTGTGACACTGAGGCTTGGGTAGAAGAAGTAATCTCCAAAGGTATGAAAAGACATAAAAATACCAAATGTTTTAATAGAATAGGACATCTGAGAAGAAATTTGTAGACAAGGCATTCCTAGAAATAATGTTCCTTCTAGGAATAACTCAAACAGAAGGCCCCAGCCTTCTGGGTTATGTAGAAGATGCGGCAAAGGCCAACACTAAACCAATGAATATAGATCAACCGGAGACAAGCAAGGAAACCCTTTACTATTGGGAAACTCCTTGAGGGGCCTCAAGAAGGCCGCCATGTCAATTGTGGTCCAGTCATTCCCAGACACTGTGGAGGACAATCCTCCGCAGAACAATTAGAAAATCCAGTGCCTATTGTAAAAACTTATACTGCTCTGTATGGTAGATTAGCTTTGGAAGATGAATCAGTCATTTGTGGAGGAAACAAAAATTATAGAAGTTTTGGCAAACTTCTATAAATGACAAAAGACCAAAATTAAGAATATAGATAAATAACATTGTGCTTGAAGGTTTGCTTAACATGGGGACAGACACTACCATTATAACCAAAGAATCCTGGCACCCAAGTTGGCCTCTTTAGGAAGTAAACATTCAATTCTTAAAATTCTTAATGATTGGAACCCTAGCTCAGGTAAAACAAAGCATGAGATTGGTTGAATGCATAGGGCCAGAAGGACAAAGAGGAAGGCTGAAACCATATGTGGCTAATATAGCAATAAATATATTGGGTCATGATCTATTGCAGCAATGGAATACCCAGATTAACATTCCTCCAGTATCAGATATGAACCATAAACAAACTTATGTTTATGGAAAAAAATATTGTAAGGCAATATATAAAGTAGACACCAACAATCCAGGCTGAACAAAAGTAGAATTAAGTGTCAAACTAATAGAGGAACCAAAAACCCTACCCTTAAAGTGGCTATCAGATGAACCCGTCTGGGTTGGGCAATGACCTATGACTCTAAGAAGACAGAGAATCTAGAAAAACTAGTTCAGGAACAGCTAATTGCTGAACACTGAAGAATCTACCAGCCCTTGGAATTCTCCTATATTTGTTATTAAAAAGAAATCTAGAAAATGGAGAATACTTGTAGACCTGAGAGATATCAACAAAGTAATTCAACCAATGGGCTCTCTACAGCCTGGAATGCCTTTGCCTTCTCTGATACCTAAAGAATGGCCTATTATGTTATTGATCTAAAAGACTGTTTCTTCACTATACCTTTACAAGAAAAAGAGGGAAAATTTGCCTTCATGGTGCCTACCTACAAAAATTTTCAGCCAGTCAAGAGATATCAATGAAAGTTCCTGCCACGAGGAATAGTCCCACCCTGACAATATTTTATGCAAAAATAATTGGAAATAATTTGCAAACAGTTTCCATAATCGATAATTTACCATTGTATTGATGATATATTGTTGGCTGATTCTAAGGCAGAAATGTTAAAAAAAAAATGTTTGAGGAAGTAAAGAAAGTTTTGTCACACTGAGGATTACAAACTGCCCCTGAAAAAATACAAAGAGGAGATCCTATCAATTATTTAGGATATAAAATTGGTCTACAGAAAATTAGACCACTAAAAGTACAGATCAGGAGAGACTGATATCAGACTCTTAATGATCTTCAAAAATTGCTAGGAGAGATTTCCCAGGTACAGACTATTATTGGAGTAGAAGGATATGATCTAAAATATGTATAAAAGATCCTAAAAGGGGACAAGGACTTAAATAGTCCAAGAATATAATCAGCTGAAGCTGAAAAGGAATTAGAATGGGGAGAAAAGAGAATACTAGTGACACATGTGGATGTATATTCTGGTTATAGTACCATGCAGGAGATACCTTTGAGGGATTTTGATGCAGAGGGAAGATATCATATTAAAATGAATATTTCTACCACATAAACAGAATAAAAAATTAAGAATATACATAGAAAAGATTTCTGATTTGATTTTGAAAGGAAATTAAGACTTCAGCAACTGACTGAATGGACCCAGCAGAAATTATAGTACCTTTAACTAATGAGGAAATTTCCCCCTTACAAAAAGATAATGAATAATAGCAAAGAGCTTGCAGTAACTTTTTGGGAAAAATTAGCCATACTTTTTCCCAAAAGTGAGAGAATAATATTTCTAAAGAAAACCATTTGGATCCTACCATGCATTTTAAGGATAACACCAATCTCTGAAGTTCCTACATTCTACACTGATGCAAACAAATCAGGAAAAATAAGTAAAGTGGTTCAAAGTCCTTATAACTCTGTACAAAAGGCAGAATTGTACACCATTCTCATGGTATTTATGAATTTTACAGAACCTCTCAATATAGTTACTGACTCTCAATATGCAGAGAGGGTCGTCTTCCACATTTAAACTGCTGAATTTATTCCTTCCTGATGATAATTAACTTCATTATTTATACAACTATAAGAAGTAATCAGGAATAGGACTCATATATATCACATCAGATCCCATACATGTCTGCCAGGACCTCTAGCACAAGGCAATGATGAATTTAATCATTTATTAATAGGAAGTATGCTGGAGGCCTTGGAATTTCATAAAAAACCTTATGCGAATAGCAAAGGTTTAAAAAGGATTTTTTCCATCACTTTGCAACAAGCTAAGGAAATAGTTTTTTTTTTTTTAAAAAAAAAAAAAAAAAGTCCTACTTGTTCCTCCTAAACCAAAGTCCTTTGCCAGCAGGTAGTAACCCTAAAGGTATACACAGAAATGAAATTTGGCAAATGAGTGTGTTTCGCTTTGAGTAGTTTCAAACATTAAATTATGTGTGCCATATAATATATGTGCTTTCGGGATTTCAATGGGCAACTGCTCTGAGCTCTAAAAAGGCTAATTCTGTTATTACATACCTATTATAAGTAATGGCTATTATGAGTATACCTGCACAAATAAAAACTGACAATGTGCCAGCATATGTCTCCAGTAAATTAAAACAATTTTTTAACTATTATAACATAAAGCATATAACCTGTATACCACACAATCCTACAGGACAAGCAATTGTTGAGAAATCTAATCGCACTTTAAAGGAAATGCTCTATAAAAGGGCAGAGGGAAGCAAGACCCCCAAAACAGATTACATAATGCTTTTACTAACCTTAAACTTTCTTAATGCTAATGATAAAGGAAAAACAGCCACAGAAAGACATTGGACAATAGAAAAAACTTCTGAGCTAAATCAGTCAGTGTACTTCAAACATGTGTTGGTTTCAGTATGGAGACCAGGATATGTGTTACATTGGGGAAGGGGTTTCGCCTTTGTTTCTACGGGAGAAGAAAAGCTGTGGATACCTTCAAAGTTGCTCAAGATCTGATTCGAACAGAAGAAACCTCTTGATGAGGAGAAATGATAGGTCATCCACCAAGGCAAATCCCACACGTTCTGCGGAGTCCTCACAAAAGCCAGGGGAGTGTTCTGCTCTTGTCTTTATAGTAAAACAGAAAACACCCATCTTCAAGAAGCCAAAAGACACTGGAGGTGTAGATGCCTAAAGAAGAAAGAATAGCTATCAAGAAAGAATCATCAAACAAAGAAGAATCTGACTTACGGTATCAATATCTATTCATAGTAAAATCTCTCTACCTAAAGATCTATATCTCAGAGTTTCAGAGTTTCTGTCTCATATCAAAAAAGACAATTGGTATAACACAGAAGGAAACAAAATCTAGGCACTATTATTTGTCAAAACTCTTATGTCTCAAAAATTCCCAAGGTCTCACATCAATGTTTTAATAATTTAGTACTCTATTGACATGAGACACAATTGCTTCTGACAATACTAAGCTATTCCCAAGAGTATGATGGGCATTGATGATACTCCTTCTGGAGTTTGTACTGGCCTCTTGGGCAAATAACTGCCCCCACTTCAACCACTGACTTTGGACATGCTGTCCTACTGGGATAGCAGGAAGATAAACTTAAAAGAGATTGCTGAACCCTGTCAAGTCAGGGTAAGACAGTCTTTTAACTTCCCTGCTCCTGTGTTGATCTGTCAGATACTCTAGGCCTTATCCAAAGTTGATTGCTCCAACACTGATGTGAGACCTTGGGTGACTGTCCAGGTAGCCTGCTGTCTCTGTCTTTGCTTGCATCTTTTGGAAGTCACTCATGCACTTCCTGCCTTCCTAGTATTGTTATCTTCCTTCTCAGGTCTTTGATGAGGTTGGAGATTAGACTGTCACAGCTATTATCCTCTCTTCTTAGATGGGAATATTAGGTACAAGACTTAGACTTTCTAGTTTAGGACAGCTTCACAGTAATCTGTTATGCCTTTACCCTTGGGCTGGGCATGTAGTATATGTCAATTGCTATATGTTGCTTTACTGATTGTAGGTCTTAATTTGTGTATGTTTTTACCTTTCCTTCTCCTAGAGTATACTTGATATTTGCTACCATTGTATATAATTTTTGTATAAGCCTAGACCACCTTCTTTGAACTAGAAAGGGAACTGTAGTTACAACTTGCCTGTGAACCTGTAACAGTAGTCCCACCCTTTGGGCATACATGATCCATTTTAAGGTAGAGAAGCTGGGGTCAGAAATCTCTTGGGTTGTGGAGAGCATCAGGGAAGACTGCATCCTTTGAGCAGAAATACCTACAGTTACTTGCTGTTTACTGTCTAAGTTCTTTCCCAATAAACACCTCATTATCACTCATCTTTTATCTGTGAACTCATAACAACCCACCTTCAGGGAAAACATTTAACCACACTAAGAGTACTTAGTGAGCAGTGTGTGTAGCTGTGGATCCATGGACAGAAGTCACAGAAATGAGAGGGTTTACCACCAAGCCCCAGGGAGGACACGTAATCGACAAGATTTAGAATAGTGGTTTTCAACATGTGGGTTGCATCCCCCACAGGGAGTCATGTAGCACTAGGAAGATTGAGAACCACTGACTTAGAACATGGGAAATATGGTACAAGTATGACCCCAGAACTTTTCTTTGGTTAATTTCAGTTCCATCACAGGCTCTTGATGTGTGGAGACAAGTGCGGTCAGAGAATGGAAGTCATGTTGTGACCTTATTCTGGAAGGTAAGGCATGCAGCTTCAGGTCTGACTTGCTGCCACTATATAGCAGTGTGCTCCCCAGCCAGGAGAAACCATGGTGTCAGTCTCATAGGGCTGGTCATCAGGTAGAAGGACCCACTCCAAACCCATGTCCTATTGCTTAGGCTACAATTTCCCTGAGCCCATCTCATGGATGATTCTGATGGCTAGATCCTTTTCTGTACATCAACTCAGGCCCACCATAACTTTTGCAAGATTTAAGATCAGGAACTATGTCTAGAGTCACATACCCTACTCCTAATTATATATAAATACAAAAGTTTCAAGTCAAGCTATTAAATTATATTGGAAGATCGACATTATCCTTCTGCTTGGCCAAATACACTGCATGACAACCTGGAAGGCCAGCTTTAATGTCTCATTCCAAAACATGGTGATAGGAGGTGGTTGGCACCTCACCACAGTCCCTCCAGCTTTTCATTTCCCCTCAAGTTTGGCACAGTGTTCCAAATGTATATATGTATTGCTCTGCTAAGACTCTGTCTGAGTTCTGTCCACATGCTGAGGGGACAGCTGCTGCTTGATCTGAGATCTAGGGGTACACAGAACAGAATACAGTCTGTCTCAGAGAAAGCTGAGGGTGTATGTGAACTGGGCAGCTGAGGGATGAAAAAATGGAAAAGTAATTAGAGAGTAATTTTACAGTCAAGTTCATTTTGAAAGGATCATCTTTTTTTGTTTGTTTGTTTTTGTTGTTGTTGTTGTTGTTTCAGCCACTATTAAAATCACAGGCCAATGGCAAAATCGTATCCTATAACATAGTTGTAGAAAACCAAGACCAACCATCTGAGTCAGAACACTACTCTGTCCGGGCACCAGCCCTTGGCACACAACTGAGTCTTGACTGGAGTTCTTACAAGATTCACATCACAGCTAACAACAGCGTGGGTATGTCGCCTGAGTCAGTGATGGCCCTCTCTAATGATTCTGGACATGGTGAGTCATCAGCATGGGTCATGCTGGCCTCTATTCTTGAGCAAAATATTGGTGATATTTCCAAGTAGTGACAGACAAAACTGTAACTTGAGGCAGCCATTGGTGCCTTCACAATGACCCCGAACACTCTGTCCCTGGATGTTTCAGCACATTTAAGAGATGATTTAAAATTAATTTGAGTCCTTTCAATCCCACAGAAAATCCTCTCTGAGAGTCAAGACAGTGCCCTAGAGATTTGTGACGTGTAAGATATGGACCATATTTACTATGCTGTAACCACTATTTGCCCACTGATGTCACCTATAAAGACTTTACGGAACAGCCATATTGAGCATGCCTGTATCCACAACACTAGGTGGGAGAGGGTTTAGGCAGGAAGATCATGGGTTTGAGGCCAGCCTGTGCTACGTAGTGAGGCTGTTGAGGGAGAACAGTGGTGGATCAAAGGGCCCCATGGGTGTCATTAGGGTAGCTGATGGGATCTTCCAGGAGACATTGTAATTTGGCCAAGTTTTTAGAATAACAGAAGAAGATAACCTGCCAATATCTCAACCAACTACAGAGTGAACAAAGTAGAAGCGATCTTACACCTAAAGCGATCTCTTGACCAAGCCACAGAAAGATCCTGGCATAGTAAATCCCCAGACACCTGCTATGAAATAGTGCATGTGTGGAATAAAGGCAAAAGGAGTTGACATGCTGAGGTCACATCCCTTGCAACAATGCCATCCTTGAGTTTTTGCTGTTAAAGGTACTGGGCTCGTGAGGCTATGAAAAGTTGTATGGTTCCATTCCAGTTCAGTTTCAGTTAAGTGGACCATATTAGAAGGCATTTAATTTTTAAACAGAACTGTCCTATGTGAAACCAGTTTTATTGATCTAGAGTAGAACCACACTTTGATCTTGAGGGTGAGGAATTTTACCCATTCCCACATAATCACACTCAGGCCTGCAGTTTAGATTCTCTGGGCATCCTGTGACACCAGGCAGTTCTAATTACTAGTTAATACTGGGTGAAACTAAGATGCTGTTCATCCATCTAGGTCATGGCATTATTGCACAGCAGGAGCTCACAGCAGAGTGAATTAGCAAGCTTTCAGCAAGATCCAGGTGTTTCCTGTGCATGGAAGCTGCACTTCTGAAAATGAATCATACAAACACATTACAAATGAACCATTTAGAGTAGATGTTCCAAACTTAAGGTCCAGATGCTTAGCGAGTTATATCCTTGAAGCTGCAAATATGATTTGAAGAATGGAGATAGTGTGGAACGCATGCATTCAGCCTATATAGTCATTAGAGGCTCTCACCTGTGAGTGAGTTGGTCAACTTCCCATTGTTTGGATGAAGTACCCTGTACGCGCCTACCCCTGCCAGCAAGGAAGACACGACTCCGGGAAGATCTTCTTCATGCAGTTTTAATCAGGATCCTTGAACATGCTTCCTCTGACCCGCATGGGACCCCGGGGGACCCCTGCACAGGCTTAAATACCCTTGCACTAACCAACCCCAGTGAGCCACGTGGACCCTGCAGATAGGCTACTCTAATGCGGAAGCAGACAGGCTGAACAGACTTAACCAAATAAGGGCTTGTTTACACCAGAGAGCGCTCACCCTTGGGGAGGTGGAAGGCGGAAGCCAGTGCCATCTTTAAGGCATGGCACTTCACAACTCTCTACAGTACCCAAGAAACAACTTTTAAGAAGATGTAGTTTGTTTAGTCCATAGTAAGCATGGTTGGTTAGCTTGGTGCTTTGGGGCTGTGGGGAGGATGGATGTCATGGTGGGACTTTCTGGTGGAGAAAAAGCTACTCACCTCAAGGTGCTTGGGAAGCAGAGAGAGGACAGAACAGGAGACCCAATATCTTTTTTTATAGCATGGCCAGTATTTTAACTTACATCTTCCAGTGTCAACATCTGAAAGGTCTTTCTGCTTTCAGAGAGTGTCATAATCTGGGGACCAAAGTTTTAGGTATGGAAGCCTTTAAAGGACATTTTAAACCAAAACTATAAACAAACATTGCATGTGTTGATTTATGTCCTTCCTTGGAAATTGTAAAAGAAATACAATGAACTGAATCTTGAGTATTATTCTATTTGTTTCTGTACAGAAGAAGTTCATGAAAAAAGAATTAAAGGTACAAAGGATGGATTCCATATTTCTTGGGAGCCCTTCTCTGGAGATGCTTTAGGCTATGTAGTGGACTGGTGTGCACATTCCCGGGACCAACACTGTGATTTGCAATGGAAGAACCTAGGCCCCAATACCACAAGCACTAACATCAGCTCAGGTGAGAACTTTGGTCCTCCTCCTTGCCTGTCTCCCTTGCAGCAAGTTCAGCTTAGACTTCTGTTCTAATGCACAGATACTCTGTGCTAGGCTAACAATGCTGAAATGACAAATCCAGCATGGTTACTTGGAGATCAGATTTCATGAGAATAGATTCTGACCTCTGTGTTTAAAATCTACTATAGCAGAATATGTAAATATAGGCCCATAGTACAGATTTTAATAATTATTCCCTCTAAACTAGAGGGACATTGGAACCGTGTACAGAAAGCTTTTACAGATGCAGTGAATAGCACATACTTGGGACATGTTTAGGGAATAAAGTTGATGGAAACAAAAGAATTTAGCTTTTAGTTTCAATAAATTTGTAGGCATGAACTCTCACCTCTTACCAAATCTACAACTTGAAGATTCCCGCTCTTTTAGGAAAGTCAAAGTGGCTTAAGCAGGAGGCAGAGGTGTACCATCAACCAGGCTGAAAGACTGATGTGGGAATCGTCTAGACCCAGAAAGTGATGGAGGCCCCTGCAAGATTCAGGGCCCAAGAGATTTGCAGGCTAACTACAGGGTTGCAGGTGAAAGAGAAAGAAACGAAGGGGAAACCAGGATTTCAAGATTCTGAGTGTTAACGGGAGGACAGAAGGCAAATACTGTAAGGACATTCAATGTCAAAAGCAGTGTTGGAGTGGTTGGTGAGTCTGGCTCGGTTCTGCACCAATTCTATGCCTGTAGACAAGGAAGGCTGAGGGTCCTGGCTCCAGAGTAGATGGCAGTCTCTATACAACTTTCCAGATAGCATCAGATAGCATCATCAACTCAGATGATGTCAATCGATCTTGTTAAAAATCCTTGACTTCTCTTCTCCAGATGCTTTTAAACCAGGGGTCCGGTACACCTTCAGAATTTTTGAAAAATCTACGCAACAGAACGCTCGGTTACTAGAGAAACAAATGGGATATACTCAGGAACTAGGTATGTAGATGGCCTTGGCTTGCCTCAGGAGACTTGTTCTGAACCATCCATATCCTCGTAGCTTTGTGTTTAAGAAGATTCCCTTCCCAAGCTTAGTTTTATGGTCCCATTTATTTTAGAAATTACATTAAAAATTTTAAGCCATATAAATGAAAATCTCCACTAAAGGTAATTCATAACATATACATGAAAGACGATGTAATCATTGGTAATTTTAACACCCCAAAGGACAATAACTAGTTAGTGTTTTATTAAATACTGATACCCATTTTAAATAAAAATATGATCTCACTCTACAAAGTTTATTAACTACTTTCTTGATTAATGCCACAAAATACTACAGTACTATTTCTGTGATTGGAAAGTACCTCCCCCTCACATGCCAAGTCACCTATCATGGGATGATTTAGAATGATTCCAGTGACTTTCACTGAGAAACTATAAATTCTATCTCCAAGCATCTTGTAGTTTCAAGTTGTAAACCTCCCTTTTTGTGTTCACACTCTTCTGCCAGTCTGAATTACTTTCATTTTAGCTAAGTATTTGTCTTTATCTGTAAGTGTGTGTGTGGGGGGGTAGGTAGTTGTGTGTCTGTGCATGTGTGTACATGCATGCATGTGTATGGAATAGGGCCAGGATTCACCCTGTACATTCCCAATGTGTCTGGTAACATGTATTGCCTTGTCCCAGGCACTGGATTTTTCAAATTCCCTCTCACATCTTTGAACACATCTCGCCTCTCCTGTCCCTTCCTCTTCATGTCTGTAGATTCTCGGGCTCAGAAAATACTGTTGAGACTTCTAGGCCAGAATCAAGAGTAAGACAGACTTAAGTCATTTAATTTCTCTGAGTGTTTAGGTCTTCATCTAGGGCAGCTTTGAAGGAGGCAACTGCATATCCCTTCCCAGCTCTCCTATGTCTGGGTATACATTATCAGGGGAAAAGACAAGACTTCTTAACTTTACACAAGTTCTTAGTGTCCAGAGCTGCCTGTGGTCTGATTAGTTTGCATGCATGCTCTGAGACCATTCCCAAATCATAATGGTTCTTATCCCATCTTCCTTTCCTAGCTCCTCTGGAGAATCCGAAAGTGACCATTAGCAACTTTACCTCCAACTCCTTCATCCTGAGCTGGCCAAGTTATGACAGCGACTTCCAGTCTGCTTTTACAGAAGGGTACCGTGTGTACCTGAAATCGAAGGAGATGCAGTGCCACCCAAAAGGGAAGAGAACGATTCTCCCAGGTGATGCTTGCTCTTGTTCACCTAGACTCAGCACCATTCGAAAAGCAATGAAATCAATGCTGAGTCTGCCCCCAGAGCTAGGAAAAAGCACAGAAAGGTCCCTTTGGTGACCGGGCCAGGCTGGGGACTAGGCTGATGTTCTTCCCATGTCATTTTAGAATCAATAAGCAAACATGTGTATTTTAATTCACTTCAAAACTAATGCAGGCCTGGCCATCAGCACCTTAAGAAATCCTTCCACTTAGAAAATTTGCTTGCTTTTCCCAGCCCCTCCTTAAAAAACAAAACAAACAAGAAAAGTTTGGCAAATGTTATTATTTTTATTTACTTATCTGTTTGTGGTGCTAAGGACCACAGCCAGGGCCTTCCGTGTATTATGAGTAAAAAGTCTGTCTGTAAGCCACATCTCTGACATTGGTTATTTTCTTTCCTTGTGTATACTTATTGTATCTGGCAGAGTTGTGGACCTGTAGAATTACCATTCCCCGTTTAGTGGCTATTTTGTTTACTGTGACACAGCTTCAAAATCAGTGAAATTATAATTTGGTTTGAGGTTGGTTTAAAAATGCTGATGGTCCTGAGATAGATGGGGTATCCATGCCAGGCTCTGCCACTCATCTCTTTTTCTTAATAAGTCAGAGTTCCATGTACCCCGGGTTGGCTTGAACTCACTGTGTAACTGAAGATGGCCTTGAACTTCTGTTCTTCCCATTGAGATCAAAGGCATGTGCCATCATGTCCAGGGCCCGTGCATGCTAGGCAAGCACTCCCCACACTCTTAATATGATTTTCCTGATAACATTATTTTTCAATCTTAGATAATTCAGTGCTCTGTGAATATGAAATCAGAGACCCTGATCAAAAGGCATTCACTGTGGAAAACCTTCGGCCAGAATCCCTCTATGAGTTTCTCGTCACTCCGTACACCAGTGCTGGCCAAGGCCCCAATGAAACATTCACACAGGTCACGACTCCAGATGAGAACTGTAAGTTTCTCCAAATCAAATGTTGCCCTTAAGACCGAGTTCCTTCATTTTATCTAGATCAGCAAGTTTCAATAATTTCTTCTCCCCATCCCTTTCTCTCTCCTCCACATGTAAGTGTTACCCAGAATCCCGTTCCAAGCCCCAGGTAAAAGCAGCAGTAACCTAACCAATCACGATGTAGAACCTTTTTCTTGAAGCTAGTTTTCTAGGCTGACTGGTGGCTTTCTGCTCTGCTAATGTCTGGGGAAGATGGTCAAAGCCAGGCAATGTGTGGTAGACTGTGATTGTGGATCCTGTTGGGAAGGGGGTCTGGTTAAGAGATGTCTTTCTAAGATGCATTTGGCTTGAGATAGAGGAAGGAAAGTCATAGTAGGAACTGTATTTCCATCACAAACGCTGGCAGCCACTGACAGGAAGATGAGGAGAGAATGCAGTGAGGTTGCTGGGGACAATGTCTTAGGATGGCTCTCCTCAGTGAAGTCCACACATGCTCTTGTCTCTTACTTTCTTCCCGAATGCCTTTCTTTCTTTTAATCCCAATACCTAAAGTCTATAATAAATTACCCGAAAAGCTTCAATTCTGCTTCACCTGGTTCATCCAGAGATTCTTTTCTGGTATGAAATCAAGATCCAGCCTTGAGCGCTCCTAAAAAAAAAGGAAGGGAAGTCTTGCTGTTGGCACTTCTAGCCAGTCTCTTGCTGCACTAGCGTTTGGCGCATTGTTTGAGTGTGCGCTGGTGGGTAGGGGTGAGGGTAATTAAAGAATTCACAGAAGGGCCAGGCTGAAGAGACCTTGAAGACACTTGTCTTTGAGAAAGAAATAGGCTCAAGCTGGAAGTTCCCAGCTTCCTCTGTGCAGCATCCATTCACTGAAATCTGAGTTGCAAGCATGGGCAATCACACTAGCTAGGATGGTAGGTCTCCAGTGTCCTAATTGGTGTCACAGACACTTAGAGCTGCAGCTGCAGGTGCTACTATAATTGCCTGAGAGACTAAACCATGATCTGATGTCTCCAAGCCCTGTGTCAGAATTCAAATCAGATTAAGATCTGAGTCAGTGATTTATAGGATTTGAGCACTATGGCCACTTTGAAGTAATTTCGTTGGATGCGGGGTGAATTTTTTGAGATGGGGTGTCATGTAGCCCAGGCTACATAGCTAAGGATGAACTTGAACTCATGGCCATCCTGCCTCCACCTACCTAATGCTGGAATTGTGGGCATGCACTGCCATGACCAAGTCTTAGAGTAAGTTTTAAATTTATTTCTGTATTATTTTCCTCCACCTTCTGAATTTATTTGGTTTGTGCACACAAAAATGGTAACTTTATATTTTTAAGATTTCATTAATCTTTGTGGTAAATCTTATGACCTTAGCGTTATTAATTATATTGAATTTATTAATAAGAAAGTATTTCAATTGTTCACAACTTCCCTGACTCTGTACATATTAAAATAGAATGTTATGTGACTCTGCTAACTATACCTCAGCCCTCGTTACTTTGGAATGGGAAAAAATTACAGTTGCTAGAAATTTGCTAGAAGGAGACTTGTTTGCTAAAAATGATAAAAACAAACAAAGATGCCAAAAAAATGCAATTCTGAAATTCCAAGTTGTGTAGAATTTCTGCTCATTTTTATGGTACCATTTAACAAATGGTCCCTTTCTTTGTGAGCTGGTACTTTTCCTTTGAATGATGACTATCTTACTAAATAAAGATAACGAGGCTCAGAGAATGGAAAGTCTATTTAGAGACCTCGCTCGTGCCTGTCTCCACTATTTCTGCCTCTGCTTCTGGACATTTGGAACTGTTTCCACTGGATTTAGCAAGCACACTGGCTCCAGGTGTTTCCTCAACATATGATGTTCAGCTTAAGATGCCTTTGAATTAATGAGGTATAAAAGCAGGACAAGCTCAGAAGGAGATGTTCCTTCCATTTGATCTCTTTCCAGGCTGCTGAAATGCTGAATGGTGGCACAAGTCACAGCTCCAACAGCCAGACAGCCAGGCCTATCCAGAGGGTGCCCAGTGGCACTCTGCGGTAGGTAGCTGCTGTGAAGCCAGGCTATCAGTAGACTGTGTGGGATGCATCTTCTGTAGTACTTAGACCCTATGGTCTATTGTCAGGATGTAGACCTGGGAGTAACTCTTCACCCTCAGTACAGAAGTAGGCTATGTCCTGAAGGTTTGTTTTCAATGTAGTTGAACTCAAATAAATAGAAAAAATCAAGTTCTCTCTCTCTCTCTCTCTCTCTCTCTCTCTCTCTCTCTCTCTCTCTCTCTCTCTCTCTCTCTCTCTCTCTCTCTGTCGTCTGTCTTATTTTTCAAGACAGGATTTCTCTGTGTAGCCCTGGCTGCCCATAGGTAGACAAAAGATTGGCATAAGCAACTTAGGAAAACTGGTAGCATGTGTATCTTCTAAAGAAAGTGTGTGCTCAATGTGGAGCTTGGATCCTCATTTTTTACAAAGAAATACATCCCCACCCCCCAAAACCACCTACACACAAATATTAGAAATCCCACATTCACAAAGTGCACAAACTGGAAGAATCCACTCTCCATCCCCTGGGAAGGATAAATTAACTCTGCTATAGTCACAAAATGGGGTATGATAAAGTAATGAATACAAAAGCTCTACAGTTATAAACCTGCAAGTGAAAATCAACAGGTGTGAGTTCTGCTGTGAGGCTCTATTAGAGTACAGAGAGAGAATGCCATCACACTCTGAAAAGACCAGCCTGCAGGCTACTTGCAGATAAAGAGTGGTTGGGATCCAGGGTGATGCTTCTCTTGCTCTGTATACAGGTTAGATGGGTGTGTCTAGGAGTGAAAATTCAGTGGGCTGCATGCACATCTCTGTCTCTCCCTTCATGCCCCCCCACACAGGTTGAATATGCTAAGTTTGAAATACCAAATTCCAAATCAAAACGTTTTGAGGGTTACCATGCCACAAGAGAAAAAAAATCAACTTCTGGCAACATGTAATGGGACACACTGAATATATTGCATAAAATTACCTTCAGGGTATACAATGCAGATGAATCTTATATGAATTTTGTAATTACACTCTCTTCATACATTTCACTATGAATATGCAAATATTCCCCCCCATTCAAAGCAATTTGAAATGCTAAAAAACTTGTCTCCAAGCATTTCCAATAATGGATACTTGTCCTCTATTTACTCTTTAATAATAAAATATATGCAAATCCATAA